>PVIU01026831.1:0-21382 GCA_004026605.1 Ondatra zibethicus | reverse complement strand
ACTTGTGAGCTAATATTTATAGGCAATTAACATTGGTATAGATTCTTGTATATTGATACAACCTTAAATTATATTAAATATGTTCCTATTTTCATCCACCATATTTGTATACCTAGGCAAAGTTATTTTGTCATATTGTATGCATGCATGCTTCTATCTCTGCTTAAAACATTTTTGTACTTGCTGTTTCTATAACCAAACACTGCTATCTGCAGGGACTAAGCCAAAGGGTACTCAGAGGGATGAAATCTGGCAGATGGATGTGTTCCACTTTACAGAATTTGGAAAATTAAAATGTGTACACCATACCATTGACACTTATTCGGGTTTTCAGTGGGCAACTGCTTTAAGCTCAGAAAAGGCTGATTCAGTAATCACACATTTATTAAAAGTTATGGCCATCATGGGTATACCTACACAAATAAAGACAGATAATGGTCCATCATATGTCTCTAAGTAAATGAAACAGTTTTTGCTTATTATAATATTAAGCATATTACAGGTATACCACACATTCCTACACGTAAGGCAGTTATAGAAAGATCAAATCATATTATAAAGGATATGTTAAAAAACAGAAAAGGGTGGAAAATACCCCCAGAAATAGATTACATAATGCTTTATTAACCTTGAATTTTCTTAATGCTAATGAGAAAGGGACAACAGCAGCAAAAAGACATTGGATAATAGAAAAGTCTTCTGAATTAAATCAACCAGTTTATTTCAAGGATGTGCTGACTTCACAATGGAAGCCAAGAGATGTGCTATGTTGGGGAAGGGGTTTTGCTCTTGTTTCCACAGGAGAAGAAAAACTATGGATACCATCAAAATTAATAAAGATTCAGTTCGAAAAGGAGAAACCTCTTGAAAAAGAGAAACAACAGATCATCCAAAATGGTGACAACCATACAGATGGGAAAAAACCCTCATAAGAGTTGGGTCAGGGTTCTGCTCTTATCTTTACAGGAAAATACACATCTTCAAAAATTCATATAGAGCTGGTTTTGCAGTTGGACAGTGGCTCTGTCCTTCTCTACATCCAAGCAGCTTGTTACAGTTTCTGTGTGGTTATTTTGGGGCTGAGCAGCCAGGAATGAACAAGTGGCTCCTCCTACAAATTGGTGCCCATGGGTCCAACTAAATCCACGTAAAACCTGAGAGGGTTTGAAAAGTAATTCTAGACAAAAAAAAAAATAGAGCTTAACACAGTTTCTTGCTGTTTGCTGGCAGCTTGCCACAGCTCCTTTAAGAGAGATTTTCCTGATTCAGCCATAGCAGGAAAAAAAGCCATGGCCATTTTTAAATGATGGCTTTGTGGGCTGTGCTGGAGACAGAGCATTTGGATGGGGTTTGTGAGCAGCATGCTGTGGCTTGTTTGATGGCAACTTGCACCAACTGTGTGCCTGGAAGTAGGTTATTGTGCTTGGTGGCTCTCAGAGGCAGCAAATGGCTCCACCATGCTGGACTGTGCCGAGCAAGGAGGCGAGACCATATATATCATAACAATGGTGCAGCTTAAGTTTTAGAATGGACAGGCAAGCAGATACTTCCATATTTCCCCTAATAATGACACATCTTAAGTTTTAAGAAGTGCTTAGCATTATAAAAAGCACTCCTGGACAGTAAAGAATTACAGATATGCAATAAAGACAAATCCAGATGAGTCATAGTGTTGGATAAATGTACAAGGCTTAGAAGAGAGAAGAAAAAGAGTGTACAGAGTCATAAAAAAGGGTAAAGTCTTTAAAGAGACAGAGTACAGATAGTCATAGATTAAAAGGAGTAAAGAAAAATATGCAATGTAAAGATGGAAAATACCAGAGAATCTGTATTATGTATATTATTGTGTTTTCTTTGAATTTTTTGACTGTGAAGGACCTAAGTACAGAGAGGCATTTAATTGTATGGGCTGCTAAGCTAAACCAGCATGTACATTACAAAGGCATCTTGACTTCAAAATTTGAGTCTGAGGATATGTTACTTTGGAAAAGAGGTTCTTCTTTTGTTTCCACAGAAGATGAGAACTTGTGGATTCCTTGCAGACTAATGTGGTTCAATGGAACAAGACAAATGAAAGGTTGCTGTGAACACCCCCACAAAGAAAATACTTTGCCCAACTGCTGACTGAGATGAAACTAGCACACAAGATACACCATGAAAGACCTGATTAACAGTTCCCCAAAATAGCAGGAAGTAGTATGGACAGAACTATGCCCATATTCCCACATATTGTTTATAAATATTTGTTTACATTTAAAAGGGGATGTGATATAGATATGAATAATTTGCATTGGTATGGATCTCGGATTATTGATACAAATTTAAGGTCAATTTTGTTATGCTGTATATGTATATCTCTGACATTGATTAAGGTATTGTGTTTGTGTAGTTCATTTAAAAATGTAATGTATAATTAAGAAATATAGGTTAATAGATAATCATCTACAATAGTCAAGCTTGTAGTCATGTTAGTTATATTTTCTAGATGTGTAGAGATATATTTCAGTTATATAGGTATTCTTCAAATCTTTCAGAGACCTTCAAAATATGGCATTTAAAATGTTTAATAACTTAAGACTTTTAAAGACAATGAGACACATCTGCTCCTGGCAGCACCAAGCTACTTCAAGAAGATGATGGGCATTAAAGAGACTCCTTATAGAGTTTGCTAGCCATTTGGGCAAGAAACTGCTCCTGCCTGTACTGCTTCATGGTATGCTGTAAAAACTGGACATGCAGGATCCACAGAGAAATGACTGCTGAACTTGCCTGAAGGTGAGATGATCCTTCAGGGTTCGTGATTCATGAAAGAGTCTTCCAGACATTCTGCAGGATACAGAAGAAAGTGACTAAACTGTCTTTGAAATTTCCTGCTTTATGGAAAAGTCTGCCAGATACTCTGAGCCTATAGGCTGAAGATGGATGCCCCAATGATACAGAAAAACTTTGGATGACTGTCCAGGCAGTGAATGTCTCTGTCAATTCTAGAGTTTGGAAGTTGCTTACAATGCACTTTCTGTTTACTTAGGTAATATTATGTCCTTCTGGAGTCTTTGACGGAGCTGAAGAATAGATAGAGAGTAATAATATAGCTTTCCTTAGTTATGATAAAAGATAAAGTAAATAGAAATATTGTAACTGTAATTCTTGCTTGATACCTGTTTTGTTATATCTAATTTTACTATGTTAAAGCCTTCCTTTTTGTTTAAGCAGAAAAGGGGAAATGATGTGGGAGGTCCTACTGTCTATGTGTTGCTTTCATTGATTAATAAAGGAACTGCTTTGGGACTATAGTAGAGCTGTAGGGGAACAGAGCTAGGTAGGAAAAGCTAAACGGAATGCTGGGAGGGAGAAGGTAGAGTTGAGAGATGACATGGATCTGCTGCTGGATAGATGTGCTGAGACTTTGCTGGTAGGCCACAACCTTGTGGTGATGCACAGATTAATAGAAATGGGTTAAATTAATATAAGAGTTAGCCAATAAGAAACTAGAGCTAATGGGCTCAGCAGTGTTTTAATTAATACAGTTTCTGTATGGTTATTTTGGGGCTGAGCAGCTGAGAATGAACAAGCAGCTCTTCCTACATAGGAGTCCTTGACAACACCCTCTCAAGCCTTCTATATGGGAAACCCTGGGCTTCCAGTGGCCAGAGGGTATAGAATCTTCAAGAAGTGCTCAGCACTACAGTGTCATCAGAGAACAGTGAAGTGACTTTACAGACCTTCCTCTAACTACAGTCCCCTCATGTGGAAAGCCTTTCCTCCTCACTTGTCTTTGACACTAAACTGAAGAAAGCATCAATGAACAAGGACTACTTACCAGATGAAGAGGCTTCCACAGGCAAAGCCTCCTTTCCAGGCCCTCCCAGCACCCAGGATGCAGTGGTACTCCTGTCTGATATTAAGCTGGCCTAGAGCCATAGTAAACATTGCATCTCCCTTGCAGCAAGGAGAGATTAAATAGCTGATTAAAATTTTTGGCTGCTAATTTATTGAACTTGGAAGAGGAAACCCTTTGGAAGTCACATGACTTTCCCTGTCTGTCTGTGCTGTTGTCCCCTGTAACACAGAGGTCACCATGCTGTGGAAGAACAAGGAGCTAGGGGCTCCACATGGACTGGGGAGGAAGGACCTGGGAGGCTGAGGGGGTTCTCTCAGGTCATGTCGGAGACTCAGGTTGGGGAGGGAGGACAGCCCTTTCTCAGTTAGGGGAGAAAAGTCACATAGACTGTGGCTGTTTCTATGTCAACCTATTATTCCCTCTGTTCTCATCACTTGGTAGACTGATTCACTTCATCCCACCCCCGCCTATTGTTCTGAGCTGCCCAGCTAAATGTTGTCATAGGCAGTCTGAAAATGTACAGGAAGTCTTCAGAGCTGAATGACTTCAATCCGTGTGTCCTTGCTTCTGGCACTCTGTGGAAACCACACCCCGTAGAGCTAGAGGACCAGGGACTTCCCTCCTCCTTCCCCATCGGTCTCTCTCCAGCTGCATGCCCACTGCTACCTCTATCCCAGGTCCAAACAGAAGCCAGACCAAATGAGGAGGGAGGCCAACGGAAAGGCAGGTCAGAGGGCTTTTCCTCAGAAAAACAGAGGTGTGGGACTCCAGGAGAATGGAAGGTCGTTTTCACTGATCTTTGCAAGAAAAAGCCAGTCATTTGGCAAAGCTGCCAGCCATGAGAATGTCCCCAGAGAGGAAAAAGGGACAGAAGTCACAAGTGAGTCCTTACAACCTGCACAGCACAACAAGTGTGCTGCCTAAGGCTCCTGCCCAATGATGAGCTGCACACAGCTCTGGAGAAGGTGTCTTGTAATGACAAACACATATAGGTGCTCTTTACCAAAATTCATGCATTCATTCAATTCACTAAAACTTCCTGGAGTGTTTGCCTCATTTACTAATGGGTAAAAATTGAGATACATTTTCACTTGCTTGAGATCACCTAGTATCAAGGGTGGAACTGAGATTCAAGTCCAAGACCCACAGGCTCCCCAGAACTCCACTCTGTGCTGAAATTCGGGTATAAATTACCCAGAAGTCCTTTTCCAGTTCAGTAGTAGTGCTCCAGCTCATGGGTCTCCTAGAATTTTCTTTTACTCTCACATAAATGACATAGACTACAACTGTCCATAGAAACCGCATCTGCTCAGCTCCAAGGCCCTGGGGAACTCTCATTTCACAGGCTCACAGACTGATCATCAGCACACAGAATGGAGCTGCCAAGACCAAGTCTGGTGAGGAGCTGGGAGCCCTGGGAAGCTTTGATCACTGAAGCACTTCCCAGGGACTGTGCCTTAAGATGGTGAGTGGCCTGGAGAGTGCTTTTTCTCACCAAGTCTTTCAGCCAAGCCTCCATAGCGCTATCTCATGGCTCCCTGATCACTGCCCCACACACCTACTACGGCTCTGCCTCTGGCTATCTGGGTATTGTGTGAGAGTAGAGTTTGGGTGGCTGCTTTTTGTAAAGTCCATTAAGAGGCAACTCTGCCAAGCTCGATGCACCTCTCTGAGGCTCTCATTTACATGAGAAGCCAAGACAAGGAAGGATCTGTGCTGTTGGGTTTAAGAGATTTAAATATCTGTTAGGGATATAAATTGCTTTAGGTGGCAAAATCCCATAACAATATTCATCTGTTATACATCTATAGACATCTAGACCTGCTATTCTAGGAATTTAACTCCAGGCTTCTGCTATGCATGCATACATAGTAACTGGTGGTCTGTTCTCCTGAGCTGTTGACTCCTACATTCATACAAATTGCATTATACTCCAGGAGTAAGGACACATTAAACAAAAAATGAAGCTGACCATGGGCAGGATTGTGTCTTCTCTCAGATCCCCTGTTGCATTGTAAGAACAGCTTCCCAGGTATAGTTCTTTTGGCTGGGCCCTCTCTTGGGATCTGTAGAACCCCCCTGATTGGTGATTCACTGTGCAGCTCTATCTGCCCCACTTTTGATCTCCAAACAATCGCACAAATACCAAGACCCTTTTCTTTTTCCTTTTTTGATATTATTGAGCTCTACATTTTTCTCTGCTTGCCTCCCTTCCTCTCCCTTTCAACCCTCTCCCATGGTCCCCATGCTCCAAATTTACTCAGGAGATCTTGTCTTTTTCTATTTCCCATGTACATTAGATCCATGTATGTCTCTCTTAGGGTTTTCATTGTTGTCTAGGTTCTCTGGGATTGTGATTTGTAGGCTGGTTTGCTTTGCTTTTCAGTTTCAGGAGGTTCCATTTATTAATTGTTTCTCTCGGTGTCTGTGCTACTGGGGTTATACTCAGGAAGTGATCTCCTGTGCCAATGAGTTCAAGTGTTCTTCCCACTTTCTCTTCTATGAGGTTCAGTGTGGCTGGCTTTATGTTGAGGTCTTTGATCCATTTGGACTTGAGTTTTGTACATGGTGATAAATATGAATCTATTTTCATTCTTCTACATGTTAATATCCATTTATGCCAGCACCATTTGCTAAATATGCTTTTTTCCATTTGATATTTTTTGCTTCTTTGTCAAGAATCAGGTGTTCATAGGTGTGTGGATTAATATCTGGGTCTTCAATTCAGTTACATTGATCCTCCTGTCTGTTTTTATGCCAATAATAGGTTCTTTTCAGTACTGTAGCTCTAGTAGAGCTTGAAGTCAGGGATTGTGATGCCTTCAGAAGTTCTTTTATTGTACAGGATTGTTTTGACTATCCTGGGTCTTCTGCTTCTGAAGTTGAGGACTGTTCTTTTGAGGTCTGTGAAGAATTTTGCTGGGATTTTGATGTGCATTGCATTGAATCTGTAGAGTGCCATTTTTACTATGTTAATTCTATCTATCCAAGAGCATGGGAGGTCTTTCCACTTTCCGGTGTCTTCTCCAATTTCTTTCTTCAAAGATTTAAAGTTCTTGTCATACAAGTCTTCCCCTTGTTTGGTTAGAGTTACTCCAAGATATTTTATGCTATTTGTGGCAATTGTGAAGGGTGATGTCTTTCTGATTTCTTTCTCGGCCCATTTATCATCTGTGTAAAGGAGGGCTACTGATTTTTTTTTTTAGTTAATCTTGTATCCTGCTACATTACTGAAAATGTTTATGAGTTGTAGAAGTTCCTTGGTAAAATTTTTGGGGTCACTTATGTAAACTATCACATAATCAGCAAATAGTGAGAGTTTGACTTCTTCTTTTCCGATTTGTATCCCCTTGATCTCCTTTTGGTGTCTTATTGCTCTAGCTAGAACTTCAAGAACTATATTTAATAGATATGGAGAGAGTGGACAACCTTGTCTTGTTCCTGATTTTAGTGGAATCGCTGTGATTTTCTCTTCATTTAGTTTGATGTTGGCTGTTGGCTTGCAGTATATTGCCTTTATTATGTTTAGTTATGTTACTTGTGTCCCTGCTCTCCAAGACCTTTATCATAAAGGGATGCTATATTTTGACAAAGGCTTTTTCAGCATCTAATGAGATAATCATGTGGTTTTTATTTTTCAGTTTGTTTACATGGTGGATTACATTGACAGAGTTTTGTATGTTGAACCATCACTGCATCTCTAGAATGAAGTCAACTTGATCATGGTGGATGATTTTTCTGATGTGTTCTTGGATTCGATTTGCCAGTATTTTATTGAGTATTTTTGCATCAATGTTCATGAGTGAGATTAGTCTGTAATTCTCTTTCTTAGTAATGTTTTTATGTGGTTTGGGTATCAGGGTAATTGTAGCCTCATAAAAAGAGTTTGGCAATGTTCCTTCTGTTTCTATTGTGTGGAACAATTTGAGGAGTATTGGTATTAGTTCTTTAAAATTCTGGTAGAATTCTGTGCTGAAACCATCTGGGCCTGGGCTTTTTGGGATTGGGAGACTTTTGATGACTGTTTCTATTTCTTTAGCAGTTGTAGGTCTATTTAATTTGCTTATCTGGTCTTGATTTAATTTTGGTAAGTGATAGTATTCAGAAAGTTGTCCATTTCCTTTAAATTTTCTAATTTTGTGGAGTACAGGTTTTCAAAATATGACCTAATAGTTCTCTGAATTTCCTCTGTATCTGTTGTTATGTCCCCCTTTTCATTTCTGAAAATGAAATGAAAATTTCATTTAATTTTATGGATGTTCCATAATGAACATCCATTAATTTGGATGTTCTCTCTCTGATTTTTGGTTAGTTTGGATAAAGGTTTTTCTATTTTGTTGATTTTCTTGAAGAATCAACTCTTTGCCTCATTGACTCTTTATATTGTTTTCTTTGTTTCTATTTTGTTCATTTCAGCTCTCAATTTGATTATTTCCTGCTATCTAGTTCTCCTGGGGAAGTTTCTTTTTGTTCTAGAGTTTTCAAATGTTCTGTTAATTCACTAGTGTGGGATTTTTCTAGCCTCTTTATGTAGGCATTTAGTGCTATGAACTTTCCTCTTAACACTGCTTTCATTGTGTCCCATAAATTTGGGTATGTTGTGTGGTCATTTTCATTGAATTTTAGAAAGTCTTTAATTTCTTCCTTTATTTTTTCCTTGACCTGAAACAATCATGCAGAAACTCTATTAATTAAATCAATGCTTGGCCTATTAGCTCTAGTTTCTTACTGGCTAGCTCTTCCATCTAGAATTCCATTATTTTATTCATTTCCATTATTTTATATTTTACACTGAGGCTCATGGCATACCTCAGTTCCAGCTTACAGCTCACGTTTTTCCTCTCTGGCAGCTCCATGGCATCTCTCTTAATCCACCTTCTTCCTCCCAGCATTCAGTTTAGTTTTTTCCACCTAGCTCTACTCTACCCTTTCACAGAATAGGCAGATTCTTTATTCATTAACCAGTAACAGCAACACATATACAGAATGACTTCTCATACCATTTCCACTTTTCTGTTTAAATAAAAAGGAAGGTTTTAACTTTAACATAGTAAAATTACATATAATAAAAGAGGTATTAAGCAAGAATTACAGTTACAACATTTATATCTACTTTATCTTTTATCATAAGTAAGGAAAACTATAACTATCTATTCTTCAACTCTGTCAAAGGCTCCAGAATATAATATTACCTAAGTAAACAGGAAGTGCATTGTAAGCAACTTCCAAAACTCTAGAATTGACAGCAACATCTTGCTACCTAGACAGTCACCCAAAGTTCTTCTGTAACATTGGGGCATCCATCTTCAACCTACAGGCCCATAGTATCCAACAGAATTTTTCATGAAGCAGGAAATTTAAAAGACAGTTCCACTTATATTGGCAGTTTGTCAGTCACTTTCTTCTGTGTCCTGCAGAATGTCTGGCAGACTCGTTCATGAAGCCAGAAGCCCGAAGGAACCCCTCACCTTTAGGCAAATTCAGCAGTCATTTCTCTGTGGGTCCTGCATGTCGAGTTCATCAAACCGTCCAGGCAAGAGCAATTTCTTGCCCAAATGGTTAACAAACTCCATAAGTGGTCTCTTTAATGCCCATCTTTCTTTTGAAGTAAATGGTGCTGCCACGAGCAGATGTATTTCATTGTCATGAAAAGTCCTAAGTTCTTAAACATTTTTAATACTGTGTTCTATAGTCTTTGAAAGGTTTGAAGAATGTCTACCCATCTGAAATACATCTTTGTACATCTAAAAATCTAACTAACATGACTATAAGCTTGATTATTATAAATGTTTATCTATTAACCTGTATTTCTTAATTATCCATTACATTTTTAAATGAGCTGCACAAACACAATACCTTAATCAAGAGCAGAAATATACATATAGCAAAATTGACCTAAAATTTGTATCAATAAACCATACCAATGCAAATCTTTATAACGTTTTCCCCTTTAAGTATAAACAAACATTTATAAACAATATTTGAATTTGGGTGTAGTTCTCTCTCAACTGCTTCCTGCTTTTTGTTGGGCAAACAAAGTTTTGGGAGTGTTCACAGTGACCTTTCAGGGGGTCTTGGTTCATCAAACCACATTAGGCTGGAAGGATTCCACAGGTTCTCATTCTTTGTGAAAACAAAAGTAGAACCTCTTTTCCAAAGCAACAAATCCTTAGACCCAAATTCTGAAGTTAAGATACCTTTATGTTGATTTATCTTAGCAGCCCATACAATGGAATTCTCTGTACTTAGCTCTTTCACAGTCAAAAAATTCAAAGATAACACAATAATATACATAATCCAAACTCTCTGTGTATATTCCATTTTTACATGGCTTGTTTTTCTTACACTATTTTTTGCTACAAGTTTAATATTTATTTTATTTTCTTTACCCCTTTAATCTATGACTGTCTGTTCTCTTTTATATTATATTTACTGTCTCTTTACTCTTTTTCTTCTCTCTCCCAAGCCTACACACATTTTTTCCATACATTGTTTTGTTTTATTTTTTCCATTCAAGAACATAATTAAAGAAATAAATTTTTTTTCCTTTCTTCCCCTTCTCCCGGTCCCCTCCCACTACCCCCCCACCCCTCCTCCCTCCCCCTTCTTCCTTGAAAGAGGGCATGGTGCCCTGCCCTAATGGGAACGTACCAATCCACCTGGACTGGGACTGAATGAGCATATGATCAAACCAGACTCTCTGAATGTGGTGGCGAAAGTTGGCAGATGGAGAACCCATTAACAATGACACCAGGACCTATCTCTTCTGCATGTATTATCTTTTTGAGAACCGAGTCTTTTTGAATGCACTCCTTCCTAGGCCAGGAGGGATGGGGGTGGGCCTTGGACTTCCAACAGGGCAGGGCACCTACACACATTTTTTAAACACACTGTGACTCGTTTAGAGTTCTTTTCTGTCTGAATCTGCCCTATTATGTATTTGTAATCCTTTTCTGTCCTAGAGAGCTTTTAAAATGCTAATCAGCTTAGGCACACCCGCCCTGGGTGCTGGCTCCACCTCTCTCTGCTTTTCAAAATGGCAGAGGTAGCATTACTGCCAGCTCTGGGACCACCAGGCAGAAGCTGCACTCACCACTTTAACTCTGAGAAGGAGCATGCAGCATATAAACCCTTTTTAAATCTGATTAATAGCTAAATCTGCTATGCAGTGCACTGCATGGCCTGGAAATAGATCTGTGTATGGTGGCCGGAATCTGCCATTCTCTCCTGCTTGTGCATGCCTAGTAGACCTGACTCTTCTGCCTGCCCAGGTGGGGAGCACTGAGCTGTGGACACAGTCTCAGCTACTTTCCTCCTGACCCTGAGTGGGCATACAAGCACCTGGGCCAACAAGTGTCATTCAAGTTTTTGACCTCCTGAAATAGTCAGAGTGGTTTGTGCCTTCATTTTAAACTGGTGTGGGTTTTTTTTTTGTTTTTGCTACAGCTGAATCAGGAAGACCTCTTTTAAAGGACCTGCAGCATGCTGCCAGCAGCCAGCAGCCAGCAAAATGCTGACTACCAAGAAGTTGTGGTTAATTCTGTTCTTTTGTGTCTAAAATTACTTTTTAAGCTTTCTCAGGTTTTACATGAAGATAGTCAACCACATTGGGCACCAATTTATTGTAGGAGCATGCTCGTGCATTCCTGGATGCTCAGACCCAAAAAAATTACTCAGAAACTCTATTAATTAAATCAATGCTTGGCCTATTAGCTCTAGTTTCTTATTGGCTAGCTCTTATATCTAAAATTAACCCATTTTCATTATTTTATATTTTATCCTGAGGCTCATGGCCTACCGGCAAGGTACCAGCTGGCAACTCACATCTTTCCCCTCTGGGGGCTCCTTGGCATCTCTCTGACTCAGCCTTCTTTCTCCCAGCATTCAGTTTAGTTTTCCCCACCTAACTTTAATCTACTCTATCACAGGCTGAGGCAGATTCTTTATTCATTAACCAATAAAAGTGACACATGTACAGAAGAACTTCTCACTCCAGATATCTTATAATTTGCAGGCAAATGGACAGATCTAGAAAACATCATATTGAGTGAGGTAACCCAGACCCAGAAAGACAAATATCATATTTACTTACTCATAAGTGGCTTTTAGACATAAAGCAAAGGAAATCACCCTACAATTCACAATCCCAGAGAACCTCGACAACAATGAAGACCCTAAGAGAAATATACATGGATCTAATCTACAAGGGAAGTAGAAAAATACAAGATCTTGTGAGTAAATTTGGAGCATGAGGACCATGGGAGAGGGTAGAAGAGATGGGAGAGGAAGGGAGGCAAGCAGAGAAAAAATGTATAGCTCAATAAAATTAAAAAAAGAAAAAAAAGGAAGCTGCAGTCATGAGATCTCAATAATAGTCCTTAATCAAGATCTAAACAATGACAATACCAACTGGCATTCCAACGCAGAAGAGGGAAGTTTCCCAGACAATCTCTAGGAAGAGTTACAAGCAATCAGTGACTAACGAGAAGGGTGTCCACCCCCAGAGAAAAGCTCTCTAAGTGGCCATCCAACACCAAGTGGCAAAACCCAAAATACAGATACACACAAGCAACACCAAATAGTCTCAGCAGGCTATATTCATATATTTATGTTTGCGTACATACAATAATTAAAGAAAGAGACCTTGAATTTAAGAGGAATTGAGTGGGGAATGACATAGGTTGAGGTCTTGGAAGAAGAGGAAGGGGAAATGATGTAAACACAGTATTCAGATATGAAATTCTCAAAAATCAGTTAAAATATAAGCTTAAGGACTCAACCATAAGTTGTACTGATAAGCCAGGTGGTGGTTGTGCACACTTTTAATGCCAGCACTCGGGAGGCAGAGGCAGGCAGATCTCTGTGAGTTCAAGGCCAGCCTGGTCTACAGAGCAAGTTCCATGACAGGCTCCAAAGCTACAGAGAAACCCTGACTTGAGAAAAAAAAGTACTGATAAATACTTTCTTCTTTTCTGCCTCTTGCTAAGATTGGGACCCCATTCTAAGTCTGACTGGTGATGGCATAACAGTCACACACACTTAAAAGTTACATCTCGTGCCAGAGCCTGAAAGCCAAGTTCTCTACAAGAAAGAACACTTGTTTCCAGGCATCTGCTAAAGATTTCTCCAACCTAGGGGCAAAGCTTTGTCTCCATGATACCCACCTCAGTGGCTTACCTACAGCAAGGACATGAAAAAGACTAACCAGTGATAAGGCTCAGTAGGTACTGATTCTTGCCACCAAATCTAAAGATCTAAGTTTGATCCCTTAGGATAGTATGGTGGAAGAAGAGAACTAACTGCAAGCTATCCTATGACCTCCGCATAGGTGCCATAGTACATGTGTACATATACATATGAATAAATGTAACTAAAAATGTTTTTAAAGTTGGAATAAATTAGCCTGACTTCATTCAACTGCTAATTTAGTTGTTGCTACATGTTCCTGGGTTCTAGTTGTAAATAAAGCATTGGGAGGATTTCACTAAAAATTAAAAATAACAATACTGGAAGCAGCAAGCCCCAGCCAGAGTAAGAGAGTCGCGTTACAAAACCTTAGCTACACTCTGGAAATGCAGGAGATTTGTTCATGTTTGTGAGAATTCTTCTTCCAACTTCACTTTTACTAACTTTACTGCATTATTCACAAACCTAAGGAGGAGGGGCTTTTGAAGTAAAAGGTTTAAAAAAATTGAAAGGAGTCCACTGATCTCTACAAGTGAAAGACATGATATACCCAGATGATGTTCAGCTTGCCCACCATCTGCAAATTGGGACTAGGGGATTCTGAGCTCACTAAAGGGCTCAATCCTGGGTTTTCATGTAGCTCGAAACACCCCCAATAAACGGAGCCTGCTAGCTGCCAGAATAACTGCCTAGACTTTGCTGGGGTGCTTCTTACCATGGGGTGACCCAGGGAAATGTGCTGCTTCCTTGTTGTTATCACCTCCCCTCTCCAGGGATAGCCAGTAAGAAAGTCACACGCTTGCCACAAGCGTTCCCTCTGCAGCAGTTACCAGTCAAAGGGACTTCCAGACCTGTGCCTTGTGCAGGGACCTAAGTCCAGGGTAACAGAGTAACAGGAATTGGAGAGGACTTCATCTGACGAGCTTGCACTAGGCGGGTGCCAAGCTAAGGAGAATGCTGAAAGGCTCCTAGTGGTGGAAGAGACAGCAGTGTATCTAAGCAGAGTCATGTTTGGATTCTGGGCAAAGTTTTCCTGTAATGACAATGACTGGTTTAGTTCATTTCAAGCTATTCATATCCTTGGATTTTTTTTCTTTAAGAGGAGGGGCAAAAAGAGTGTTGTGGGAAGGAGGGAGAAAACCCACAAAGCAAAACAGCACCCAGCCATGCTTTCCCAGTGAATCCTGACACATTCCTCTCAGTGGTGACAAGCTGGCCAGTCAAGGTCATCTCTTGAGGAGATGTCCATCTAAGTGGCGCTGAACGGCCCAGATGAAGAGAATCAGCATCGTCTCATGAAGAAGAAATGGGCAGTAGCTTGGGTCTGTGTCGGTTGATACATTGTACACATCGAGGAAGAAACATAAACCCAAAGGCACAGAGCAAATCAGATGAAGAATTATATTCCTGAAGAAACTGCAACCCGAGAGAGCTGAGCAATATCTCTGGCAGGTAGCCCGTTACCTTTAAGAAAATGTGAAATATGCACAGTGCAGACAAAGGCAATGCTCTGTCAACAGGATGAGAACTCTCCAGCACAGGGAGAGGGGTTTGTATTTACCTTTCAGAGATGCAGGGTCCACCCTGCCTCACACTGAAAGAAGGGAATGTTTCTGACACCTTAAAATCTTGAGAGCATACCGCATACCACAGCACTGGAATCCAGCCCACAGTGGGCATGGCAGGCTCTGTAAATTGACCAGTTTAACACTTCAAGCCCAGATGTATGTGTAGTATCTTCCAGTGGCTTCCAGAGCCATTCTTTCTGAAGGAGTCAGGCTTGGCTCATCTTCATAAGAGGTCACTCTGTCATTAGAATCAGTCTCATTCTTAGCCTTCATATCAAAACCAAAGGATGGGGAGAAATTTACCCACCCCCATACTGTAACCCAACTCTACACAGCCTCAAAGACTACCTGTGTTTGAGACAAGGCAATCTCTGGTATCCTTTGCAGGGGTAAGGGAGGCAGTGAAGAGTAAGAAAAAGAGCGAATTAACTGAAGACTAAGAAGTGAATGGCTGACCTGGCTGGCACTGTTCCGTGCTGTAGGATGCTCCTCTTGTAAGGAAAAGACAACTTCCAACATGAAGACATGGTTTCCTCCTTTACAGTTGTTTAATAGGACTCGTTTCTCTGTGTTTTCCATGGTCTGCCCATGTTGGAGTAACTTACTTGTGCCGGCCCTGTCTGCTCCATCTTAGATGACAGAAGGTTTCAGGTTTGTCTTCTTCTTTCTTCCAGTGCCAGGTCCAGGCCCCATCACAGGGCAGATGCCCAGTGAATACTATCTGCTTTAACACTGGCTCTTTTTTTTTTCGAGACAGGGGTTCTCTGTAGTTTTCGGTGCCTGTCCTGCAACTAGCTCTTGTAGACCAGGCTGGCCTCGAACTCACAGAGATTCGCCTGCCTCTGCCTCCCAAGTTCTGGGATTAAGGCGTGCACCTCCACCACCTGGCAACACTGGCTCTTTAGGAAAGGGGGAAAAACTGCATGGGGACAAGAGGAGAGTTCAGAAGATTTACAGACCACAGAAATAACTTGGTCCTCTCTAGAAAGACCATTTGCAAGTCAAGATCTATTAACAGCAATATATTCAGAGAGAACCCAAGTCCTTAGTAAAAGAAAGCTAAGAATCTGAGTGAAATGAGTTTATCTGCTTATGTATTACAGAATTATCTCTGCACTTGACAAAAACTGTTCCACCATCACAACACATTGCTTCTTATTCTTGGCCCTTTGGCTAAAACCAAGTGTGGTGCCATCCCTACACACACACACAAACACACACACACACACACACACACACACACACGCACACACACACATACCAGAGATGGCATTGAAAGGTTTGGGATGCCTCAGAAGCCACACACACAGTAAGAACCACTGGGAAAACCTAGGATCCTTTAAGGCTCGCGGTTTTGGTGATGACGGCACCTGTGATAGTAATGGTCTCAAAGCACACTAGCAGTGGTGGCCACTGCAGCAACCTCTGAGAACATTGTCACAAGGCGTTGTCTAGAAGGACACATCTACTGAGCAGGATATGATAGTGAGTAAGGCCTAGTCCGAAAGGCTTGGTATTTCACTGTAAAGACAACTCAGCAGAGACATGACGTTCTGGTCAGAAAGGACCAAAATCAGCAACTGAGACAATCCAGACAGTTTCCACTAGCTGCACTAATCTGGTGTCTCGGATGAAGGTACAGTAAAACACCAAGATGCAGAAAAATATCCAGGAGCAGGAAAGTCAATTTGTCCACCTTTCCCATCATCAGTGCCTAGACAGTGCCTCCCATATGGAAATAATCACACATCCATCTAAAACATACATTTTGAAAAGGAAAGGGGAGAAAATGTTACCACTTCAAGGAAACATGGTTGGTTTAATTGTGTGGGAAGTCAAGGAAACCAAGAGATGGCTATGTTTATAACACATTGTAAAATAATTATTGAGAAAAAAGTTTATTGATATGTTTTAACTTTCTAAGGAGCATAGAAACAAAGAAAACACACTTATCTGCAAAAAGGCAGACCTTCAATTAGGTATTAAATGCTTATGAATAATTGTAACAGCAGGCTCCTAAGAGACCTAATATGCCATTATTCTCTATATATGTAAAAAATAATTATTTTTCTTAGTCAAATTACTTGTAGACGCACTCAAGGCCAGAAACTGAGCCAAGAGCCACTTCTGCCTCCCTTCTGATGTCTGATTTTATCCCATTTTCTTTCACTTATCTTCTAAATGTGCTTGTAATAACCTGCTCTCTTGCTAGCACCTTCTTGTAAATGTGATGTCTATCTGGTTTATTCTAGCTAAGTAAACTCAGTTCAATAAAACCATCCTGGCTTATCCAGAAGACTTATTACTCCACTGACATGCTACTGTGGCCACTGTTACAAAATGCCTCAGGTTCTCCTTTGGGCTCGAGTTATTGCTGTGTTGCTGTATATCTAAGATAAGAGGCTGTCTGCCATCTGCTCAGTGTTATCACAGAACACACAGCTACTTTTTTATTGAAGGCACTTCATGAGTACCGCCTCACAGATGCAGGTTTTACTGAAACTCAGTGGCCTTGTATATGTGGGAATGCGTATATACACTCATGTGTGTACATACATGCACACGTGCATACTTCCAAGCATACATAAAGACACATGCTAAACTGAAAACAAAGTGAGCCACTTTCCAGAGTTGGCAGGTTTCCTCCAGTACTAACCAAGGCCGAAGCCTGAAGAGGACAGCACACTGGACGCCTGCTGGCCCCACCCCTGCCCCCACATTCCACCCTTCACCACTTCCTTGAAGATGCAGTAATTCCAAAACTTGGGGTGCTCAGACCCACAGCCTTCCTTTAGTTAAAAGTGTGGTATTGGGAGAGAACAACATATCAAGGAGCCTTCAAAACTGCCACAGTTCCTGGAAAGGCCTGAGAAGCTAACTGTCCGCCTTTGGCTTTGGATTTTATCATTTCCTTGAGGATATGTTTATCCCAGGCTTTCCAGAAACTTTGTTTGATGTCACACATGGTTTTGATGAATTGATTATTGGTAGAAAATAATTATTAAAAAAACTAGCTTAATAGGGGGAAACTATTTCAAACATGACATCAAAAATGTACATGCCTGGTGATAAAATGTTAGGTATGTCAGGCATGAGAGCTGCATAGAGAAAGGTGAGCATCCTCCCTATGGGGAAAGTACACCTACACAGCTCAGGAACAGAGCAGCGCGACAGCGGGGAGGAGACACGTGCATGCCATAGGTCTTCTTCTCCTTCTTTTGGTGCTGGATCAAACTAGGTGAGCACTCTGCCACTCAGCTGGTCCCGCCCCTTCCTACACCCCATGATTCAGAGCCTGAATTCAGCATGACCTTAGAAAAATTCTACCGTGTTTTCTTTACATAGACACAGATTGTGAATCATCTATGGAAATATTCCACATTTCTTGGTCATGTCATCTGATATTCATTAAGATAATGGACTTTCAGGGAAGAAATTATGTGGTAAGTAGGTGGAAGATTTGCATTAATATTTCTGTTCTTCCAACCAGAAGCGAAGGCTAAAAAACATCTGTAGGCTTTAACTATGGGAGTTTGGTGTTCATGTAGCCCAGAAGCTCTGTATCAAGCAAGCAAAAGGGAAAAAAATAAAATAAAAGCAGATAATTAAGTAGGTAGAGATATCTCCTGAATAAAGCAACACTGCACAGAATGTCAAAGAAACTGGAAATGTGAATGGCGCGACTCTTAAAAGCTAGTCTTCGAGCTGTTTATAGCTGAAAATTAAAGGGGTGGGGAGTTCATCACATGAAACAGAAGAAAATCTTCACAATTCATCCCTCAAGGGTGAAAAGCTTCGTGCATTAGTTAATCCTAGCATACACTTTATTCATCTAGGTTAAAGCTTTCAGGGCACGTGGCGGGTGCTTGCTGACCCTCCTGCTGGCCTTATTGAGCAGTGAAGTATCAAGAGAAGTGATTGGGTCAGCATGATAAAGACTTGAAAGCTAAAGACATCTAAGAACTAACTGCTGCTGGCACCCTCAGGAAAGGACCTTTGTGGGCCGGGACTGCGAAGCGACAGAGAGGGAAGAGCTGAGAAATGGAGGCAGCAAGGGTAGAACACACGGAGATAGCAATGCCGTCAGGAAACAGGCTTTGAAAGAATCAGCTAGACTTAAAACATACTTGGTAGAACTAAAAACTGGAGATCAAATATGGAATATAATTTTTCAGAAGTTCTCTCAGAATGAAAGCAAACAGAAGAAAGAAAACATTATTTGAAATAAAATAACAGAAAATACAGGGTAGAGAATCAAACTAAATTCAGTTGTCATTTCCAAAGTTGGAGCAAGAGTGAATAGACCAGAAGGCCCAGGCACATGTTTTATGCTAGATTATAAAGCCCATAAAGATCACAGCTTGGGGCATTAACAAACCTCAGTCAGTCTTCAGCTGGGGGCAGAGGCAAGGAGGTCACAAATCTTGGGCCAAAGTGGAATTCACTGTGAGACCCTGTCTCAGAGAAAAGACACAGCATGGCATGTTTCGGCATGCAGAAGATGCAAAATGAGTAGACATATTCACCAAGTCAATATAAATTTAATAAAAATTCCAACCCAAAAGCTGGAGCGGTGGTGGCACATGCCTTTAATCCCAGTACTTTGGAGGAAAAGGCAGATAGATCTCTGTGAGTCCGAGGCCAGCATAGTCTATAAGAGCTAGTTCCAGGACAGGCTCCAAAGCTACACAGAGAAACCCTGTCTTGAAAAACCAATCATCTCCCCCAACCCCACCCCAGAAAAAACAAAAACCTAACCCAAAATATCAAGAGGTGAGTTTTGTTTGTTTGTGTTTGTTTGCTTGCTTTTTGTAGAGGAAAAGGACATGGAGACTGTTGTTTATTTAAAAACGCAGCAGGAGAAAGAAAGACGCCATGCAACAGAGTTCACGTGGAGGGATTTTTATTAGTGGAAAGGGAACGTAAAAAGAGGGAAGGGGAGGGGGGAGACCGGTATCTGGAGACAGGAGCAGCAGAAGAGAAGACAGAGGCAGGGGGAGGGGGGAGAAAAACAGAGACAGGCAGAGAAGCAGAGAGAGAGAGAACAGACAGACAGACAGAGACAGAGAGATAGGAAGCAGGTGGCAGGGCCCTTTTAAAAGGGGACCTAGTGAATGTGTACAGATGATGCTCTTAGTGGCTACAGCTGAGGATGTACCTGTCAGAATCCCAACGGCAGGCCAGTACAGGTCACTGAATACTAACATTCTTTGCTTCTTATTTATTAAGAAAGTGAGGCATTAGAACAGGGTGAAAGGAGTTAGAAGGGGAGGCAAGAATGAGGATGCCATGTTCTCAAGACTACTTCCTGCTGACCTGGGGGGGTGACATTCATCTTTGGAGGAACTGAGAAAGCTGGGGTGCCGGCCACGTCCTGGAGTATCTGGCTGTTTCACTTCACTCTCCAGACTCAGTGGAACTGTCAGGCACTGCCTGGACCTGGCAAAATGCCATTCAAGGTGGATCCCAGTCGACTCCCTAGGGCTTAAGACACCTGATCCTTTGCCCATCACCACAGCATCAACTGGTCATGTTTGATGGTCTTACACCTCTACCTCTACAGCCAACAACTGGTAGTCCTACAACAATAACTGATTGGGAATGGTCAATGTGTCTCCAAAAACCACCCCAATGGGAGCAAGGAAGTATAGATGAAGACACAGCTCCAATGAATGAGGCAGAGAAGTAAGACCCAAGGGTCTGCAATTCCTAGCATCCCAGGAATTCAGAGAGGGTCAATTTCGAGACAGCACAGGCTGCTTTGTGTTTTATCAAAGCCAAGGGCTCTGAGCCTGAGAGATACACAGTCGCCTAGTACCAGGACTTCGAGAAAAGCCAGAAGGCAAGGAGAGGACTATGCTTGAGAAACAAGGCCTCACGAATGGTCAAAGGCAGGTAACCCTGCCAGAGATTATTCAACTGCCAATATTGAATGGGTAGCAAAGCTGCCAGTGAACGAGGAAGAAGATTTGTTGCAGGTGTAAAAGAACAGATGTATTGAGAGTAGAGCAGGTGGGTAGGGCCCCAGCATGAAGTGGTTTTACCTTTTGGTGAGCTCTGCCACTGAGCAAACATGTTGTACACAACAGAGTTAGTGTCGGAGGTTTACTGGGGAGGGGAAAGCAGAAGAGTGAAAGGGTAATGCCTCCTTCCATCTGTCGGGATCCCTGGCAGAATGGTGCAAAGGTGCTGTAAAATATAGAGTGCCTGGAAGCAGATTTTTGGTAGGCTTATTCCCCATGAGTGAGGCAGAACAGGATTCAGTGGCTTTTTTTTTTTTTTTTTTTTTTACCAAACTAGGATAGCAAGAAAGGCAGGCTCAAGCTGCCCCAGAGAGTCGCCACTCAAGGCGTGGGGGCCATAGGGCAAAGCCTGAAGGACCCAAAGGTCCAAGAAAGGTACAGGCCACCCAGTGAGTCATCATGCAAAGGGCAGGGGCTGAGGGCTTTGAGCCCAAGAGAGCCCTGATTGCCTGGTACTACAGAGGCCAAAAGGCGAGAAAGAAGTCCTCACTCATCTTGCGCCTTGCATGGGGGAAATAGCCAGAAGTGGGGAAGGGGGCGGGGCTCACCAATCCTGCTAGTGTTGGGTTATGGAACGCAGAGATCCAGAGAAACAAGGCTGTGGACTGGGTTCTAGGATCCTGGCATGCCTCAAACTGCCTGCGGGAAGAGGAAGCACCAGGAGAACCTTTCCTGGTCAAGGAACCAATGTTGCTCTTTATTTAAAAATGTGGCGGAAGGGAGAAAGACGCCATGCAACAGAGTTTTTATTAGGGGAAAGGGAA
>PVIU01026830.1:0-21406 GCA_004026605.1 Ondatra zibethicus | reverse complement strand
TATATATATGTATTTTTGATCTTGATTAAGGTATTGTGATTGTGTAGTTCATTTAAAAATGTAATGTATAATTAGGAAATATAGGTTAATAGATAATCATTGATATAGTCAAGCTTGTAGTCATGTTAGTTAGATTTTCTAGATATATACAGGTATATTTCAGTTAGATAGACATTCTTCATATCTTTCAAAGATGACAGAACATGGCATTAAAATATTTAAATAACTTAGGACTTTTCATGACAATGAGACATGTCTGCTCTTGGCAACACCAGCTACTTCAAGAGGAAGATGGGCATCGAAGAGGCTCCTTATGGAGTTGGTTTGCCATTTAGGCAAGAAAGTGCTCTTGCCTGGACTGTTGCATAAACTGGACACAAAGAACCCACAGAGAGAGGACTGCTAAACTTGCCTAAAGGTGAGATGATCCTTCAGGGTTCCTGCTTTGTGAAAGTCTGTGAGACATTCTGCAGGATACAGAAGAAAGTGACTAAACTGTCTTTAAATTTTCCTGCATCATGGAAATGTCTGCTGGATACTATTGGCCTGTAGGCTGAAGAAGGATGCCCCAATGGTACAGAGAAACTTTGGGTGACTATACAGGCAGCGAGATGTCTCTGTCATTTCTAGAGTTTGTAAGTTGCTTATTTCTTGTTTACTTAGGTAATATTTTATCCTTCTGGAGTCTTTGATGGAGTTGAAGAATGGATAGTTATAGTTTTCCTTTGTCATGATAAAAGATAAAATAGATCTAAATAATGTAACTGTAATTCTTGCTTGATAACTGTTTTGTTATATGTAACTTTACTATATTAAAATGAAAGCCTTTCTTTTTTGTTTAAATAGAAAAAGGGGAAATGGTGTAGGAGGGTCCTTCTGTATTTGGGTTGCTTTTATTGGTTAATAAAGAAACTGCCTTGGCATTTTGATAGGGCAGGACTTAGATAGACAGGATAAAGAGAACAGAATGCTGGGAAGGAGACAGAGTTAGAGAGAGCTGCCACCATGAAGCCTGCCAGGTCAGACATGCTGAATCTTTCCTGGTAAGCAACGACTAGTGGTGACACACAGATTATTAGAAATGGGTTAAACAAATATGTGAGAGCTAGCCAATAAGAGGCTAGAGCTAATGGGCTAGGCAGTATTTAAATGAATACAGTTTCCGTGTAATTATTTCGGGTACAAGCTAGCCAGGCACCGGGCGGCGGGAGCAGGGTGGCTGCTGAGACGAAAAGCAGGCCCCCGCACCTCATTACAACAAACACATATTCAAAACCACATTTTATTTTCCTTCAGTGAGGAATACAAGCTAGGGTCAAGTACTACCTTTAGTTTTTATGTGTTTCTGTATTCATTTAGGCTATAAAATCCAGACATTATTTTATGAACATTTTATAATACTAAGAAAAATAACATTCTTACAATTCATAATTTATACCTTGTTTTCTTGTATTTCCATTTTTCATTTGCACCTGAAATACTATGTGGTAAGGTTGCTTTTTATATTAAATCAGAGTGTTACATTTTTTCTTAGATACTTTTCTATTCATGTGATATACAATAATGATTAAGACAACTTATAGAAGGAAGAATTTATGTGGGACTTACAGTTCCAGAGGGATAGGAGTCCATTACCATTATGAGGAGAAGCATGGCAGCAGACAAGCAGGAATAGTGCTGTAGCAGACGAGATCTCATATTCAGATCTATGAAGAAGGAAGAGAGAGAGAGAGAGAGAGAGAGAGAGAGAGAGAGAGAGAGAGAGATCTGGAAATGGCTTGCTGGGGTGTTTTAAAACCTTCAACTGAACCTCAGTGACATATCCCCTGAAACAAGTGCACACCTCCTTAATTTTCAAAAAGTTACACCAACTGGGAACAAAAAATTCAAACATATGAGCCTATGGGGGTCATTCCAACTCAAACCACTACAATATCTTAGTTAATTAAGAGTGCTACTGTGTTATAACAATACACTATAGATTGAGTGGCTTTAATAAGAAAATTAATTGCCATTCACAGTTATGGAAGCTATGAAGTGAAAGATTAATGTGTCAACAGATTATACCTTTCCTGAGGTATTCTTCAAGGTGCCCAGATATCCACCTTACTACTGTGCCCACCGAGGGAAGAATTTTAATCTTTTTAAAAGTTAAATTATGAAATAAAGCATTTTTGATTCAGGGTCTAACTGAATAGCTTACTGGGCTCAAAGTCATGATCGTAAGTCCTCTACCAGCCAAAGTCATACTCCCACTACTTCTTTTTAATAGAATAGATACTCTTACCTGGTCTTCACCTTCATGATCTCATTAAATTTAATTACTTTTCTAGCTCCAGATGTCAATAAACTTGAGGTTACAGCTTGAATTACTCATAATTCTCTCTCTCTCTCTCTCTATATATATATATATATATTTATTCTATACAGTCTGTTACTCTAGAGAATATATATATATATATACATATATAAAGAGAGAGAGAGAGAAGTGATTTATTAGACTGCAGTCCACATAACCCAATAATAGATGTCCATAAATGGAAAGTTCAAGACTCCAGTAGTTGTTTCAGTGCACAAGGCTGATGTCTCAGCTGGTCTTGAGTATACCCTGGAATTCCAAAGAAATAAACTCTAAACTAATGAAGGTATGGACTTGCTAGCAAGTTGAGGGAAAGTTGTCAGAGTAAAAACTTTATCTTTCCATGTTGTTATATAGAATTCCATCAGAAGGTATAGCCGAGATTAAAGGTGTGTTTTTGAGCTAAAGATCCTGATTAAAGGCATGTCTTCATACCTCAAAGATCCAGATTAGAAGTAGGTCTATCTATTTCAAATTGAGCAAAAATCTCTTATAGGTATGCCCTCCATTTTTTTATTTTAGTTAATTCTAGATGTAGTCAAGTTAACAATCAACAATAGCCATCATAAGTATACCTCTTGCCAACTTGAGACACAATCTTGTCTCCAAAACAATAACCATGTCATAATGTCATGTAAACATAATAAAACTATCCCACATAAAATTGAAAACATTATATATTTAACCAGGTCATAATTATACCTAATATTATTTGACTATCACTCATACAAACTCAAATGCATTATAAATTTAGAATAGATGGAAATGTTCCCTGAGTGTAGTTAGCATTTTCTTTGGGCCTCCAATGAACTCCCATATAAAGCCAAGGAGACTTATTACTAATTATGAATGATCAGCCTTAGCCTAGGCTTGCCTGACCAACACTTTTAACTTAATGTAACCTGTTTGTTTTCATCTATGTTTTACCTTGGGACTTTTTATGTTTCTTTGTCCTACTTTCCTGTTTTCTCCATGTCTGGTTAGCTGGCCCCTGGTGTTTCCCTGGTGTTTCCTTTTCCTTCTTTCACTTGAGCCAAACTTCCTCCTTCTATTTACTCTCCCTGGCTGGAAGTCCTGCCTATACCTCCTCCCTTGCTATTATTAGTCATTCAGCTTTTTATTAGACCAATCAGGTGCCTTGGGCATACAAGTTAAAACAGCAACACATCTTTATATAGCTAAACAAATATTTTGCTACATAAACAAATGCAACACATCTTTACATAGTTAAACAAATGCAACACATTTTTGCATAGTTAAATATTCTGCAACATTTTCCCCCTTCTGTCTAAAAAAGAAAGGTTTTAGCTTTAACATAGTAAGACTATATACAATAAAAACAATTATCAAGTAAGAATTACATTTACAAAACCAGCCCAGCTGTATTTGGTAAATTCAGAGAAAATATTTCATTATCTTTTCTATCTTGGTGGTTCCAAAGGTGTGTACCTAAATTACTTTCTATCTTAACCTGTATTACCAACCCAAAATTTTCCTTTTAGACCTCAAAACAGTTTCTTAGATAAACAACTTAAGCTTTTATGTTTCACAACCTAATAAACTCTGCAACTCTTATGTAAATTTCTTTTCTGAATTTGATAACAAGGAAAGCTATAAGTATCTTGGCTTCAACTCCATCAGAGACCCAAAAAGGATATTGTATTATCTGAGTAAATAGGAAGTCAGACCAAGCAACTTCCAAAACTATAGAAATCACAAAGACATTTGGCCACCTGGACAGTCACCCAAGGTTCCTTTGCAATGTTAAGAAATTCATTTTTTGCCTACAGGCCTAGAATATCTGACAGACTTCTCTGTAAAGTGGGATTAAAGGACTATCCTATTTTGTCTTGGCAAAGTTTGGCACCTTTCTTTGTGTCCTTCTTATCCAGTTTTGACAGCATACTGTCAGCATTCAAGGCAAGGGCAGTTTCTTACCTAAATGAATACCTTTGCCACTATAAAAGCAGCTCCATATGGAGGTTCTTTGATGCCCATCATCCTTTAATGAAGTAGATTGTTGTGCTAGGACTGATGTGTCTCACTGTCATGGAGAGCCTTAGTGTATTAAACATCTTCAATGCCATATTCTGTAGGTTAAAAGTTAAGGCATCCCTAAGGTAGCTAGGCTGGTTTATTCCAGCAGTTCCTTTTTACAATCCCATGTCTCTCAGCAGCTGCTATTCTCTCATCAGCATTTAAAATATTCAAAGTCAACAAAGCACCATAAAGGATCCAGACTCCCTGCGTATTTCCATTTATGTGACTTGTTCTTTTGGCATACTTTACTATTTCTTCAAAGAATTGACTAAATTATCTTTAAACTATTTATTGTCTCCTATGACCATCTATGCTCATTTTTTTCCTTAAGCACCTCTGCACATTGTAACCCGTTTAAAGGTTTTTCTTTTCTTCTTTTTTTTTTTTAATCTGGATGTGTTTTACTGTGATGTGTTTCACTGCGTGAGTCAAACATTAAACTACTGAGTACCTGCTAGGCTCTTTGCCATGCAGCTCTGGTGGTTGGATCTGCCCCCTCCATAAGTATGAGAGCCAAGCCTTAAGTCCAAGGAACTGGCCAAGAGCTGTGTTTCCCAAGCTCTGGGAAGTTTGTGCCTTCACTCTACCAGGGGTTTTTACTTAACTTGCTGGCTGCTCAAGTGCTCTGAGGCACAGCAGGGTCTCTTAAAGGAGCCCCATCCTTTTTTTCCTTTTCTTTTTTTCAGCTTCCACAGGCCCTATGTATAAATTTGAGCACCACAGTGGCCACTATTTATAGTCGTGATTTTCCCTGGGATGCCAACTAGCTCCCAAAATAAAGACACGGAGACTTATCATTAATTATGAATACTTGGCCTTAGGCTACACTTGTCCCACTAGCTCTTTTAATTTAACCTGCTTCTATTCATCTATACTTTGCCTTGGGGCTTTTGGCCCTTTTTTTTATTATCTATGTCCTCGTTTCTTGCTGCCTCTGTGTCTGGCCCCTGACATTTCCCTGGCATCTCATTTTCTTTCTTCTTCTCTAGCTTAAATTCCTCATCCTACTTACTTTCCCTGCCTGAGAGTCTTGCCTATACTTCCTTGCCTGTTATTGGCCACTCAACTTTTTATTAGACCAATCAGGTGCATTTAGGCAAGCAAAGTAAAATGGCAACACATCTTTACCTAATTAAGCAAATGCAACACATATTTACATGCTTAAACAAATGCAACACATAATTAAACAAATATTTCATGGCACTTGTAGGACAATCTTTTAGTATCTTAAACTAAATATGATAACCATTGATACTCTATTAATTGATATTATATCATATTTTAAATAAATGAAAAGAAAACATAAATATCTATACAAAAGCATTCTTAATAAAATGCAATAGAAACACTCATGTCAACTATAATGGCCATTTCCATAACTGGTCACATGTCCTTATCTGGTATTTTTAACTACTTTCCTCTAATACCCATTCTGTATTTCCTTTACCCTCGGCAAGAAACTCAACAAGTTGTGGCTCTTTACTTGGAGGAGTGACTCATACCTTCATTCTGGATGGTTCTGTGACCTTTGTCAACCTGCCTATATTAGGCTCTTTTAAGTTCCCATTGACTTTAATCATAGGACACCATAGTACCAGGAGACACCCTAAAGGATCTCCTCCATTGCAGACTTGAGTACGGTATCTTTCTTACCCTCATTGTGGAGAAGCAATCCAATATTCTCATGGTAATCTGGATCTATTACCCCTCCTAGTACTTTTGCTCCTTTTTTTAATCTGTTGGTTTAAGGGCATTAGAGGCCTAAAGTGACCAGGGAGAAATCTTAGCTTCTAATTCAATGGAATGCTTGTTGTGGATCCTGGCAGGAGTGTACCCCAAACTTCTAAGCCAGCAGAATTTATGGTCATGGGAAACAGAAAGCCAAAAATTTTCTAGTGGGTTACTAGGAGTGATAGTGAGTGGAACTTTTCCTTTTTCCACCCCTTGATTTCTGGACTGTGGGAGAAAACTTATCATATATTGGATATTGGCACTGTATGTGTTTTCAAAAGTCCATTCTCTCTATCAAGCTAGTCAGGATGGTGGGAAATATGCTAAGGCCAATGGATCCCATGATTGTGGGCTCACTGCTGCATGTCTCCCGCTGTAGACTGAGTTCCTTGATCAGAAGCAATACTATGTGGAATGTCACGATGGTGGATAAGGCGTTCTGTAAGTCCACAGACAGTGCTTTTGAGAGAAGCATAAAGTATAGGAAAGGCAAATCCATAAACCATAGTAAGTATCTATGTTAGTAAGGTCAAAGCTTTGTACATTCTACAGAGGAAGTTATAAAATATAGTCAACCTGTCACCAGGTTGCTGGCTGATTGGTTACCCTTGGGAATTGTGCCATATTTAGGGCTCATTGTTGGTCTACTATTGATAGACCTCGCAGAAAGCGGCAGCTATAACTGGTGCGTGGAAGTCCATGTTGTCTAGACATTTTATAATCCCCATGTCTGCTTTTGTGATAGTTTGGATGGGAATGGTCCCGACAGAGGCATACATTTTATGCTTGGCCCATAGGGAATAGCACTATTATGAGGTGTGGCCTTGTTGGAGGAAGTGTGGCTTTGTTGGAGGAAGTGTGTCACTATGGAGGCAGGCTTTGAAGTCTCATATGTTTAAGCTATTCCCACTACATAGTTTTACCTTCTGCTGCCTGAGGATCAAGATGTAGAACTCTCAGTTCCTTCTCCAGCAAGCACCATCTCTGTATGCATGGTGCCATGTTTCACTGTAGCATACTTTCTTTTGGGCCACCAGCTATCTCCAAAATCAAGACACAGAGACTTCTTTTTCTTTTTCTTCTTCTTTCTTTTCTTCTTCTTCTTCTTCTTCTTCTTCTTCTTCTTCTTCTTCTTCTTCTTCTTCTTCTTCTTCTTCTTCTTCTTCTTCTCCTTCTTCTCCTTCTCCTTCTCCTTCCTCTTCTTCAACCAATTTTGGTGTTTTTATTATTAATTTATTGTTTATTTATTATGTATACAATGTTCTGCCTGAAGACCAGAAGAGGGCACCAGATCTGTTACAGATGGCTGTGAGCCACCATTTGGCTGTTGGGAGTTGAACTCAGGACCTCTGGAAGGGCAGCCAGTGCTCTTAACCTCTGAGCCATCTCTCCAGCCCCAAGACTTCTTATTAGTTATGAATGTTTAGCTTTTTCTTATTCTTGTTCTACTAGCTCTTACTACTTAGCCTGTTTCTCTTCATCTATGTTTTCCCTCAGGGCTATTTACCTTTCTTTCCTTCTGTATCTACTTTCACTGATCCTTCAGTCTAACTAGCAGGGTGCTGCTTGGCTTCTGGCCTTAGGCATGTTTCTTTCTTTCTTTCTTTCTTTCTTTCTTTCTTTCTTTCTTTCTTTCTTCCTTCCTTCCTTCCTTTCTTTCTTTCTTTCTTTCTTTCTTTCTTTCTTTCTTTCTTTCTCATTCTTTCCTTCTTTGCATAGATTGTTCCTCCTCTTTATTCTGTCTGCCTGCCATGTCTGCCTATCCCTCTCCTGCCTGATATTGGCTGTTTAGCTTATTAGACCAATTGGGTGCTTTAGGCAGGCTAGGTGAAACAAATACAACACACCTTTACATGATTAAACAATGCAGCACAAACAAATGTAACACATCTTCACATAGTTAAAATAATATTCCACAGCATAAACAGATGTAACACATCTTTGACTAGATAAAATAATATTCTACAACATCCCTCATTTATGAAAATGAACTAAACCTCTGAAAATGTAAGGAAGCTCCAATGAATATTTTTCTTTATAAGAGTTGCCCTGGTCATGTTGTCTCTTCACAGTAATAAAAACCTAACTGAGCTAGCTAACCATAGCCAGTTTGTTCATGGGCCTATTAGGCTGTGACAAAAAGACTGGGAAAACAGACTGATTGTTCAAAGAGTGGGTCCTCCTATCTACTTGATTACTGAATTCCTCCTCATGTGAAGTGACCTTTTGATGAATATTTACATAGGACACATGTATCTTCTCATCCTTTGCCCATTTGGAGAGGTCTACACACATACTTCTTCCCAAGATATCTTTTGCTCTTATTCTCCAATCATGCTCTTCCAAGTTCTTTATTGATCAAGCCAATCATTGGGTACAGCATGAATCAGTGAACAGTCACATATTTGGTCATTTCTCCTTCTAAAAGAAATGTATGGCCATGTGCATTGCCTAAAGTTCTGACAACTCTGAAGATTTTCCTTCTCCATTGTTGTTCCCAAAAGGAGTTGTAATGTTGCAGCTGTTAGCTTCTGGGTAGTGCCTGCACAGAGTTCAGAACCATCAGTAAACCAGACTTTAGGATTCTTCTCATCAGTTAAGCAATCATAGGGAGCCCCTTATGAGGTTATAGGTCCATACTTGGCAGCAGATAACATGTTAATGGGTGTAAGAACTATACACATTTGGGCAACTACTTCATGTAACTTTCTTGTGCCTTTAGGACCTGCTCAGGGTTGATCATGTATAGCTCACTTCCATTTGATAACAGATTGCTGCCATGTGCACTTTACCTTATGGTTTGGTTGGTGGAGATAGCACTCAGATCATGACTAGTAGCTCAGGTCACAAGGTAACTTGGTGGCACATTGTCAGATGTTTAGTTTCCACTAAGTCCCAAGAACAGCAAAACTTTTAGGCATTTTATTAAGGTCCTTTCTCAGGGGAACTTGGTCATCTAATCATTCAAGGTAATGTCTGGAAATTCACAGACCAAGATCCCCCTTTACCATGGTCTAACATAGCTTTTATTTCATTTGTTTGAGAATTTTTCTTATTATAGGCTTCTTATATATTTAATGACTGGAAACACCATGATTGATTAACCAGTCATGGCACTATAAAATTTACTTCCCTGTGCTGACCACTATGGCTTAGGCCATTATGGACATTACTTTGTCTGAGTTGATCGTTATGATAATTATAATCACCTTGCCTTTAGTTATTCAGGCTTCTAACTGGGCCTCTGTTGCTTCAGGGCCCAATTAAACCCATTGTGTTTAATTGATACAATTGAAGAGCAGCATCTCTAACTCTAAGTTCTAGTACAGGAAAAAGGGTGACAACAAAACCCTTCAAAAGTGCTAGTGTCCCTCTTAAAATTTTGCGTCTTATAGGATTGTGAGGAGCATGTCTTCTGGGACTACTCACTGTGGAGGATTAGGTTTTATACAGAGGATCACTGTAGTATTGCAACCTCTCTGAACCTTAAAATCCTTTCATGATTGCTAAGACAAGCAAAACCAGGCACCTCCAAATTCTTTTCAGTAAGCTATTTTTTGACAAATGCTTTAGGCAACCATTCAAACTTTGGCACCTTCTTTTTAAGCTGTGCAAGCTTCTATATTAAACCTAGAATCTTCATTCAGAGGGCCCATATCAATAAACTCAGAATGATCTAGTTTTATGTTGCTTCCACCATTAGCCCACACCCTTAAAATCCATTCGCACACATATTCCCCAGGCTTATGCTTGAATGAATTAGAAAATGCAGTAAGCTCTTTGGTAGTGTAGCTCACCTCCTCACCTCCTCATGGACTCCACTTTCTACTTTCCCTTTAGGAACCTGCTTTGCCTTAAGTTATAGGTCTAGTGGTAACTAATAGTGGGCACAGACACAGAGGGGCATCAGGATTGCCTTGCTTGGCATTTTCTTCAGAGAAAGTCACCATTGATTTAGAAGATAATGAAGGATTATTTTCTGGAGTCAAAGATGAAAAGGATAACATTGCAAAACCAGAGTGGGGGTGATGGCTAACATTATGTTTTAAGTTTAAATTGCAGTATTTAAGACATTTGTAAAACAAAAATACCTTAAACCTGTAAGCCCCACTTACCCCAGGACAAATAACTTCCTAGAATGTTGGGTTCTGTTGTCCATGTAAGACAACAAGCCATTAGTTTTTGCTTTAATAAACAAGTTTGGAAAACAAGATTCTGTAAACATCCTTGCACAGGACTTATACTTGATCACATGTAGGTAGGACATACATAGGTATGTGTACACTTACTTATGATTGGATGAAGGCAGGAAGTATGTAACCTTGTAGGTTTTGTTTTCAAAATCCCCTGACTAGCATAATTCAATGCTATATTCTGAGCATGGGTCTTGGATATGAACCTAGTCAATACTCCATATTACTGTCTAGTATTTAATAAATCTTGCTTCAAATTTGATTCAAAAATTGTGATAGCAGTCTTAACATAGGGCTGGGGTACTAACTCCTTGGGTGAGATAAACCTTTGAGAATCTGAGGATTCAAAGTTCTCAGTTTCAATAGGGCATTGCTCCCCCTCATTTTTTGTTTAAACAAACTAATGCTCTTGAGCCACTGACACGCTCAGAGGTTGGAATTTGAATTTTTGCTGTAATTCAGCCAGCATTATAATAAGGACTTTGGTTTTATTTTCCACAACTTGGCCTCTGTGGTTGATGGAAAGAAGATTCTCTTCTATTACACACTTAGAAAACTTTGTACTGCTTATATGCTTGAGGAGTTGGTCAATTTTATCATGAAAATCATTGGTTTTAAATGATGAGATTCATTGTTGTCCTTCACCGTATTCTGGGATACTAGATGTTGATTTTTATCATAGCACTCATCCCTATCTTTTGTCAATTTATCCAGTGATGTTAAGAGCAACCAACTAACTATCATCATCATTTCCTTATTTTTCCCCAAACTGACAAAAGTTTCATAAATAGGGTCATTAAATACATTGCTGCTCATTTGATTGATCAGGATAGTCAAACTCCTTTATTTCAGTTCACACCATGGACTTTCGGTACTCTCTGATTCCCAGGAGAGAAGTAATTGGAAAGGCTTCAGTAACTGTTGGTGTTGATGAATTGAAAGAGCCTAAGATTCATCCCTTATATTTTTGTCATACAAGAAATATGTCTGGCACCAAAATCTGTATTAGCCAGGGCTCTTTAGAGTAACAAAACTTATATAATGAATGTCTTCCTATATATAGAAAGAGTATGCATTAGAATGAATTACAGCTGGTATAGACCAGCTAATCCAACAATGGCTGACTATAAATGGGAAGTCCAAAAGCCCAGTAATTTCTCAGCTCACAAGGCCAAATGTCTCATCTTGTCTTCAGTGTATGCTGGAATCCCAAGTACACAGGCACTAATGCCAGTGAAGGAATGGACTTGCTAGCAAGATGAGGGTAATCACGCAAAGAACAAAAGCATCATTTTTTCATGCCCTTATATAAGCTTTAAGAAGAAGGTGTGTTACACATTGAAGGTGTAAAGGCATGTTTTCCCACTCAAGATCTAGATTAAAGACAAGGGTCTTTTAGCATTAATATCCAGATTAAAGATAAAATTTAAGAAATTAAATCAAAGATCAAAATTACAAGTGTATCTACCTACCTCAAATTAAGCAAAAAACCCTTACAGGTATGCCCTTGATTTTTTATAACTTAGTTAATTGCAGGTGTAGTCAAGTTAATAAACAAGAATAGCCATTACAGAGCTTAAACATAAATTTGGTATACCATTCAGCTCACAGATTTACATATTGATTTTGTATTTTTTATTGTAGACATTAGTTTTAATTACCTGGCCAAACAAATGTTGGCTGATATTGAGTCTCCATTTTTATAACTAGGAATCATTCTATAGAGAGACATCTTGAAGTCATAGATATAGTCCATTCTTCATCAAAATCTTCCTTTAGAAAGGAACTTACATAATAAATATTAGATAAATAGATAAATGGATTTATGTGTGGTAGATAGATAACAGATACCTAGATGATAGATGACAGACAAATTAGACAGTAAATGATAGATTTCTAATCTTTGACATACAAAAGAAGACAAGCTCTTTTTGAACATTGTTCTCTTATTATAAATAGTTTCTGGAAATTACTTTTTTGTTTTGTTTTGAGCTGCCCTGAAACTAGCTCTTGTAGACCAGGCTGACCTAGAACTCACAGAAATTCACCTGCTTCTGCCTTCCAAGTGCTGGGATTAAAGGCGTGCACCACCATTGCCTGGTCTAAAAACTACTTTTAAAGATGATCTATTTGATACAACAATTATATCTGATTTAATTTTGACCTGAATAAAATTTGGATATTTCTATTTTCCCCTTTAAAGTCAATGTCAAAACTAACATGATCATTTTTTTATCATTGGAAAATACTTTATCTTTCCATTTTTAGAAATATAGCTATAGAAATTCTGAGTAAAAGTGTAAACATACTAAAAACAAGGTGGGGATAATTAATACAATAAAAGAAATATTGATTGAGCAATTATGTCAGAAAGTGCTATTGTAAAAATGACATAATCATAACCACAACTCTGACAAATCTGAAAACATTCTAGGGAAAGAGCCACTGATTCAACAATAATAAAAGAATACGTAAAAGATAATAGTAGGGTTAATTATACTTTCCTTGAGCATGCTTGCCAGCTTCTACATATGTAAATTTAAAAAATATACAATATCTCATGATGTAGTGTACAAGAACACCAAAGATAAATAACTTATATAAAGTTCAGAAAATATGTATATATTTAACCAACATTCCAAATTTATTTGTAAAATTTGCATTGTAACTGGCAAATATATTGTAAATTTGTTAAGGGGAAAAATATAAAGAGTTAAAGAAGCAGAAAAGAAAGCACATTTATTTATCAATTTCAAATGACTTAATTGATTTATAAGAGGGCTGTACATCCCTCTTTCATCAAGAACCTTATATGGAATGGCAAACAATTTAGTATTGGGTTGTTTACCTTGACTAATATATCCAGTAGGTAAAACATATTACCTAATCTGTGGCCTCAAGCTTGTCTAATCAATAATCATACTTTATTGGCAATGACTGACTGCCTCATTACTTAATCAGATACTTTTGCATGAGTAATTGCAGGTCACTACTTATAAATTGGCTGTATTTCCATAGCTCACATTCATCAACAATCATTCTTTGTTTGAGAAATAGTGAAACAGATGGCAACAGCGATTGTACAACTGACTGGCTTTTGCTTCTGCATTCTGGGTGGATGCTCAGTCAAGAAAATTCGTTTATTTTGGTGATGATTTATTTTAGCTCTCAAATGCTATCTCCTAGTTGAAGTTCAAGCAGTACAATCTTCTGAAATATCTGCAAGCTTATTTTTCCTACAACTGCAACATCCAAATGACGTCTTTAGGAGTACCCATTAAATGAAAAACACTTTGGTAAGTTGGTTCTCACTAGCACTCAACTTTTCAAGGCTTTTTTTTTTTCTGGGTTGAGGTCACAATTTTTGCCAAGTGCTACCTGTTTATAAGATGAATTTAATAAACATTACTGATTTATCTCCAGTGGACTCTTTAATCTGATTTCAAATTGGATTTATTTCAACTACACTGGCCATGAACAGTGCAATAACTCATTTAAACTTCAAAATCATGGCATTAGGTTCAATGAAACAAATTTTAGATTTCCTCTTTGATCACCTTATCAACGAGCAGTTATTAGAACACAATATAACTTGATTCAGTTTGGCATGATCTTGCTAAGAAATACAAAGCAATGGGGAAGCGGAGACCCTAATTCCCTCAGTTGCATTTAATCCTTCCCATCAATGTCGGCTTCCATAGAACAACAAATGGTATTTACATGAAATTTAGGAGAAAATATTCCACACAGGAAATAATAATGATGGCACTAGGTCTTCAAGATTGAGAAGAATTTATGTTATACAAGCACACTGTCAAAGAGTTAAAAAAAAAAAAAGAGTGTCCATTGCTATGGGAAGGCAAATACTTGCTTAACAAGTAATAGTACTCAAATATGCTACTATGTTTGTTATACTTTGTCCTTTTAAACTTTATAAACTGATTGGATTTAGTGACTTCATAATTCCTTATGGAAGTTTACAGGTAAGTAGACAAGATGGACTTTGGTCCACTCCACTTCTATGACACGAAAGTCCAATACCAATCTTGCCTTGGCGTACATGGTTGATTTCTGACAGAAAGGCAGCTGGTGTTTGGGGCTATGTAATAAAATTTCAGTCACCAATTTTGCTAGTTGTAGTAAAATATGAAGGAAGCATTCTGGTTTGGCAATTTTTATTTACTCAGCTCTCCACATTTTATATACTTCACTTTGAATTGTATTACAGAGCCTTTGTTTTAATGCCAGTTATTCAAATTCAGCGACAAAATCAGGAACACTGTGGACAGATTGGTAGAGAAGGACCTGAGAATATGTACACAGATTTATGCTTTAGAGGAAGGGAAGCTCAGGAGACAGCCATGGACACAACTTGGATCAGGTCCTTAAAATTAACAAATACAATCGGTTTTGACACAAAGGTAACATCTAAGAACAAAGGCCACCTGAGAAAATAAGGATGTGACATCTAGGTGGACAGATCAGTATTAGATCAGTCTGTAGAATGGACTTAACTGTGGAAACAGTGCCTTAGTATCTGGGACGTGAAGGAAGTAAGAAGAACGAGACAGAGATTGGATCAAAAAATTAGTTTTAGTGCTGAGAACGAGGTTGGCACAGGCAACACATCTTTTATTCAGCTGCCAAAGTAGTCTACAATATGTTCAAAAGCACTTTGATAAAAATAATGTGAAAGCTCATTTTTCAATGAGAGATTATCAGGGAATGAAGCAAGTATTTATGTAGAGACCATTAAATTGCATGATCCTTTATATTTGGATTTATTAGCAGTCTTGGGAAATGGATTTGGTCTAAGGGACAAGTGAAATGCTTTAAAAAACAACAACAGCAAGAGGAGTTGGAAGCCTGCTGTGACCTAATACAGACCACATGTACTTGCAGATTAGCAGGCTACTGGCTAAATAAAGTGAAGATGAGATACTGAACCAGAGAAGCAAGTAAGTTTATGATCCTTGACACAGCTGGCAGACATCAGAAATATGTGGTCATTTGCGTGCAGCAGAATAAACATGGACTAATTGGTTCAGTTCCTGTTCTAGACAATATCCTACCTCTGCCAGATGCATATGTTTAATTACTATAGAAGTGGCTCTGGATGATAGGGGCTCTGAAATTTATCAGAAGAATAGATAAGAACTCTCAGACCACAGGTAGTGACATTTTTTAAAAATCATATCCTTCTTCCTGTGTTAACAGTTATTTTTAAATTGTTACACTTTACAGATAAAAATTCAAGATGATAAGCCAAAAATCCATGATGATGACATGCCCAAGCCATGAAAGGAAGACATCACCATTAAAATAAAATATAATAAACTAAGAGTAGTTATGTTGAAGAACTGCAGATGGCTGCTCTTTGGGACCATGTTTCCCAGCCTGTCTGAGAAAGATTACCCAATAAAGCAAATGAGCGCTAGTTCACATAGAAAGTTGCTGTCAGTTGATGTTGCTCACTGAAAGCACAAACAAAATCATTATGAAGCATCTCCTATAAAAGAAGTTCCCAAACAGTGTAGTCTATCTTAAAATATAGTGTTGTGTCTTAAATGAAACTACACTAGAAAATATATTTGATAGCAAAGTTCTCCTATTAGTCATGTATATTCGACAATCTATAAATACACATTAAAAATCATACTGATGTTGATTATGCAGAAAAGTGTGATATATTCATGGTGTGAAGTAGAGTAGAATTATAACATACAATACTCATGACTATCAATGATGTATTATTTTTTCAATCTATTCTCTTAATGGTCATTAAAATTATTTAAAACATAACCACTTTATCACATTTCTGCCCTTCAGTATTGTTGAAAATTGAGTTTTATAGGACAGTGGATATGCCTATTTTAGAATTTATTTTTTATTCTGTTATCTTGTGAAATTTAATATAAAGATAAGTGATCTACTTACTTAAGTTAATAAGTTTGGAAAAGTTTTTTGAAAAAAAATTAAAAGAAATATTTACTTATATATGCAGAAATATATTTACATAATGTTATAGATTCAGTATTTCAGTTCTTAAAATTTTACAGCTTACAAAAGATTTGGAATGATTTCAAGGGAAAGAAACATTGATATTATGTAATTCAGTTCAAAATAATTATGCTGCAGTGTTTAATCATGTCTAACATTCACGCTAATGCCCTATTTTTAGACTAGTGAACAATTGAAAGAACATTGCTATTGTTTTATTGGAGTTTGACCATAAAAGGAGATGAACAAAGTTTTCAATCAGACTGTAGATGAATGAATTTGACATAACATAGTATCTTTGATACTTTACTCATTAATAAGGCTCCCTTTGAAAACAAAACTCTTATGTTTAAAATAAATTATCTTTTGCCATGAAAATAAAGTATGTCTTTAAATGTTCTGAAATATAAATGTGCCCTGTTATTGATTTTGTTTGTTTTGTTTTGCCTTTTGGTTTTTTAAGACAGGGTTTCTCTGTAGATTTGGAGCCTGACTTGGAACTAGCTGTTGTAGACCAGGCTGGCCTTGAACTCACAGAGATCTGCCTGCCTCTGCCTCCTGAGTGCTGGGATTAACGGTGTGCACCACCGCTGCCTGGAATTAATGTGTCTTGTAAAGGCACATGCACCTTGAAAATAATATCAAATAAAAATATTTACCTTCTAATGAAGAGAGGAGTTGAATTTCTCCTTATCATGCCTTGTTTCTGGAAAACCTAATATACTTTCAGTACAATTTCTAATGACATGGAAATTTCCTAGTACATCTATATATTTAATTAAAAGGGAAGTTCATTTTAAACAAACACAGATGTTTATGGTTCTGCGTGACTGACAGCATTTCTCTTTGCCAAACATTATTGTTTGGAGAGTCATTAAAGGTCTGACTAGAAACAACTCTACATTAAAAGGAGAAAATTACAATTTAGGTTGTAGTAATTAAATCACTTCATAGCAAGTAGGGCTGAACTGAAGCTCTGAGTGGTTCTATTCCAGAGCTAATAGCACAGCTTACAAATGAGCTCAGACAACATTATACATTGTCCAAATAAGGCAGGTGTCCCGACACATAAGCCTCTACTTGCAATTCAATGTGTGTAACAGATTTTTTTAAAAATCATGTGAAAAAACAGGGTCTTTACACTGATTATTAGAGACACTCAAAAACAAAATTAATCAAGTTTTCTCATTTCATCAAAAATCTTAAGAGTATCTAATGAGCAATTGAGTTCTGAGAGGAACAAAGACAGGACTTTTATGTGTTTCAGAATTGACCTCTAAATCCCTTTTACCCATGAGGCTTCATGACATCATGAGTCTGGAGCATTTACTTCTTGATACACTGTATTGAAATATTGTTCATTGAAAATTTAGCCCATCTCAGACATTTTGGAATGAATTGACTGTTTTACATCCTCCCATAAATGCAAATTGGTTCATAAAATAAGCTTAAATGTTAGACCTTCTAGCTGGACTCTCCTGTGAGCTCTTCTTGATTTAGCATGTTCTGATTCCCTTCAGTTTGATACTCCATGAAACTGTTAGAATACCAGAATGACAGCTTAATGTAAGAAATTCCTTTCCTGTCTTCCTATCACCAATCTCTACCTAACAATTAGATCCACACTTGGCTTCTTACTCTTCAGCATGATCTAAGAAAACATGACTATATAGACAAATTTAAAGGTATTTTATGACACAGTATAGAAAAATTCCATAGCATAACAACAATCTGTATTTTGTTTTGTTTTGCTTAAGTTTTAGAGAAATACTCATGAATATAGAGAGTAGAAAATGCAAAAATTAAAGGATCATAATCAACAGGTCTGTTGATCTACATAATATAAACATTCATACAGAAAAAAGAGTGAAGAGGATGAGAAAGTCTGCACATGGATGTGATTGTAAGCAATAATGATGCCAAAGGGCACCATTTTTTGCATTTAGGTTATATAAACTTTCTTCCTTGTAAGGCTTTTGGGACTTGTGTTTCAGACTTTTGGATGGTAGTTTATTATAAATTCTTTTCTTTGCCTCTGTCGTGATCTTCATAGTTCAACCTTGAGAAATTGCCATACTAATTGTAAACACCATCATTTCTCAAGAGATCATTCCTGACTCCCAGGTTCTTTTATTTCATCATTCATCCCTATTTCTCACCATTTTGGTAGGTGTGTATTTAATTACATTCTAATTTCTTCTATTGAGAAATTGGAGGAAAAATAATGGCACTGAATGATTGATTGTGTGTTGGTCTAATAAATATGCAACCCATGTCACTTGTTTGTTAATCTATTTCCATTTTTTTTGCTATAATGTTCATAGGCCAACATTATTAAGTTGAAATGACAATTTCTGACAGGTATGTGATTGACATAAATAATCTCTGTACTTGGGAGACAGAAACTGGAGTATTGTTATTAGTTCAAGTCCAGCCTACACTGAAATGTGAGTTCTAAACCAGCTTGGATGGCAGAGTGGGGATCTGTTTCAGAAGAAAAGAAAAATCAAAATACAAATCATACCAAATCAAACAAACCTCAACAGTTTCCTTAGAGCAAAAATTCAATATTTTTAAACTTTGGAAAAGAGAAGGTTTCTGAAGATAGGAAAGACATTTAATGGTTGTCCTGTGGAGGTGTAGAAAATAACTTAGAAGCTAGAACAGCGTGGACATTTTTCTCAGACTTATTTGGAAAAACACGAGTGTGCATGTATGTAAGTATGTATGTATGTGTGTATGTGTGTTGTGTGCCTCCATATTCATGCCTTATCAAGCTATATTTTCTACTGTACAAGTACTGAATGCCCAACCACAATGAAACTCTAAGAAAAGCACTGCTCTGTGGACTTCAAAAAGGTTTATTTTCCTTACTGTAATTTTCTCCCCTCTTTGTTGTCTTAACCTAAAATTTTTACTCATCTACAATGTTGAAGGCCTAGTATATGTTGTGACTTACACATTATCTGAAGATGGCATGTCTCTGTTCAAGCAACATCTATCTCCTCTAGGCAACATCAGAGGTGGCATTAAGCTATCATAGTACATTATTGCTCTAGGAATTCCTACAGCCAGTTGCCTTTAAGTTACCTGCCCACTTGGGCATGGCCTCTCATACTATATATGCCAATGTAAAGGGCGGGTTCAGCCTCTTTTCCGGTGGCGTGATTCAGTTCCTGTTCCCCGTTCATGCACAGAATTGTGATCTGTGTGTCTACCCCTAAATAAATAAACCTTTTTTATACTCAGTTCTGAGCTTGTGTAGGATTTCTTTCTAGTGTCCTTCACATTATGTCTTATATCTGCTTTTGACTGTTTTTACAAGGGAAAAATTCAATATTCTCTGATTGTCAATAACTAATGACTTCTTGGAACACTGTTCTTACACACTATTCATTGACCACTTAAAGAACTCATGTTTAACTATTTTTTCTCACTGAAAATAGAATATGAAAAGGTATGGAAAGTCCTACTGTTTATGTGTTGCTTTTATTTGGCTAATGAATTAAGCTGTTTCAGCCAGTGGTTTAGCAGAATAGGGCAAGGTGGGAATTTCAAGCAGTTGGAGGAGGAGAGAGTAGGCAGAGAAAAAAGCCATGGAGCTGCTGCAGGAAACAGATGCAGGAGACAGACACTTACTGGTAGGCCACAACTACATAGCTATACACAGATATAAGAGCTAACAAGAAATATGCTTAATCTATTGGCCAAACAGTACAGCAAATAGCATAGTTTCTGTGTGATTATTTTGGATCTGGGTGACCAGGAACGAATGAGCAGCCTCTGAAAACAATGAAATAATTTCATAATTCAAATGAAGACCTTTGAAGGAATACATAGATTTTTTTTTTTGCTTTTGAAGATAGCCTTTTGTTGTGGAATATTTGTTCACTGTGGGAAGGTGTATTACTATGATTGGTGTAGTAAAAAGCTGAATACTCAATAGGCAGGCAGGAGATATAATTGGGACTTCTAGGCAAAGATAGAACTCTGGGAAGAAAAAGGTAGAGTGACCAGCCAGACTGAGGAAACAGGAGGTGCAAGATAGGAGAGAGGTAATGTCACATGCCAGAATATGGATTAATATAAATGGGCTAATTTAAGTTATAAGAGCTAGTTGAGACAAGCCTAAGCTAAAGAACAAGCTTTCATAATTAATATAAATCTCTATATCATCATTTCTGAATGGGCTTTCAGGACAGAGTAAGACTCACTATATATGGTGCCTAATCTCTGGGCAAACATAGGGCTTCAGAAAATCTTTTATAAAAACCAAAACCAAAAAATGAAACAAAACAAAACAAAAAAAACTCTGTATGTGGCCTCCTAGTAACCCAGTGCTTGGGGGTGACAGAGGTGTGGCTCTTCTAAAGATATCACTAGAACAGTTGGCATGTTAAGTACAAAGAGTGGCACAGAGCCTTGTGAAGGGTTTAAGGCTTGCCTTTCATGATCAGAGAAGGCTGCAAGTGTTCAATAAAGTGGTCCAGACTGAGAAAACTTCTAAATATGCACAGTGAAAAATGTGTAAACACAGTCACACAAAAAGTAAATTAAAAATAATAAAGCAAATCTTTAAAGAAAGAGTAAAATAATATAAAAATAAAATAAGCCACATAAGGATGGGAAATAAATAGGGCATTTGGATCCTATATGGTATTTTGTTGACTTTCAATTTTTTAGATGATAATAAACAAAAACAAAGTTTCTGAGAGACATTGTATTATAGAAACTGCTACATTAAGCCAACCTATATATTTTAAGTTTAATGTCTAAACCTCACAAAGGAAGTCATAAAATGTATTGCATTGGGGAGAGGTTGTGCTTCTGTTTACACAGGAAATGAAAATCTGGATTCCATAAAAATTAATGAAGATTATATTTGATTGTGGGAGAGAGACTTCCTGAAAATCTTGGCTACAGACATGAGGAAAAAAGCCAATGAAGGTTTGCCAGTACTTTATTGAGAATTTTTGCATCAATGTTCATAAGTGAGATTGGTCTAAAATTCTCTTTCTTGGTTGCATCCCTGTGTGGTTTTGGTATCAGGGTAATTGTAGCTTCATAAAATGAGTTTGGTAAT
>PVIU01026829.1:0-21509 GCA_004026605.1 Ondatra zibethicus | reverse complement strand
TCCCTCCCTCCTCCTTTTCCCTCTCTTTCTCTCTCTCTGCTTTATCATACTGCTGCCATTAGGTAACACAGCATAAAGTAATTTACTTAGAAAATAATATATAGTTATTGTAGAAAAGTAGAAAATTTAGATAACTGAAGTAAATGGCTCCTACACAGATAAAGCATTGTCTGAGTTAGTGCATCAGTATAAATCTTCCCATACTTCTGTTTCTGATCCATATATTCATTATGCTAGACTTCAGTCCTTTGTTTAATGTAAATGATGGGTTCAGCTGTGGCTCATGTCATTTCCACAGCATCAGGGTGTGTGGTGGCCTGTTGAGGTGTAGGCTTCCTTTTGGTGCTCCCCATGACTTGCTGTGTCCATCATATAGAACTGGGAAGTTCTCTACTATTCTTCCAGTTTTGATAAGTTTAAATTCTGTGGTTACTGATAATTTACTTTATCAGGCTTAGGTAGAAAAGGTCAGGGCAGATCTTTGTTCTTTCTTAGAAATGTCTGGTGTTTTCTTGAGCAGATAAGGGCTATGCTGTTTCTAACAGTCTGCAGCTTACTGCCTGAGAGTGTTGTTTTCAATGCTTGACTGTCTCAGCAGGGATGGTAAGAAGCTTGAAATTCAGGCAAATGCAAAGTGTATTCATGGAAAAACATTTATGGTTCTTGGACTGTCAGGATGGGAGATACAGTTTGATAGAAGCTTGGCCTTTGCCTAGCTGGCCACAAACTCTTAAGGGCAGGATAACTTGGCAGTAAACAGTTCTTCAGATGATTGTTAGTAAGCTGTAGTAAGCAGGGATGACAGTGTTTTAGTTCCAGACATGCACTTTATAACAGTCATGGCCATTGTTGTTGCGTAGTTCCTATGTGCTAGTTTTTTAATATTCTTTATATTATTGATTTATAATTCTTAAAACCACTTTGTAGTGTGAGGATTGATTTTACAGAAGAGATTAGAGAGGTACAGTAACTTGTATGTTACCACACAGCTTGTAAGTAGAAGACCTAGAATTCTTACACAAAGCACATCTCTTATTGTTTTTTTTTTCTTTGTCCAGTGTCATTCTCAGTGGCTTAAAAATAACTTGTATTTCTCCCTTCCCAAAGCAGTACCCAACACTGACTCTTCCCACCTAATTAATGTTTGGTTCTTTAGTTCTTGAAAAAGTTATCTGTACCCGTCAGCTCATTCCTCAGCTCCTTTCAGCCTCTCTTGCTTTTGTCTTTCAGCTACAACTGTTCCTATCAAGGCCACCTTCTTATCATTCACAGTGATAGATAGACATTTTCCCTTCTCATCTTGATGCATCAGGACAGATGACCTTCTGCCTGATCCTTCTCTCTTTCTTTGAATGGTTCTTTTTCCATCTGCTGTCTCTAGTAGTGCTTCTGTGAATGAGTTCTGGATGCTTGTTTGCCTCTCTGGACTCTTTTCTTAGGGTGATCTCATCATTTCTGGAGTGTTTAGCACTACCCATATTCAGATGACTTCTGAATTTATGCCTCCCACTCTAACATTCCCATGGATTTCCTAACTAGTGTGTTCAACCCTGTACTTGACGTCTTTTAGATGTTTGAGATGAATGCTCTTCTTTTTATTAGAACTATTCAGTGCCCTCTCATTGCACCAAACACCCCATACCCCCACCCAAAAGAGCAAATACCTTATCATGACTTGTGTATGAGGTTTTCTTTTTTTTTTTTTTTTTTTTAAAGATTTATTTATTTATTATGTATACAACATTCCTTCCATGTATGCTTGCATGCCAGAAGAGGGCACCAGATCTCATTATAGATGGCTGTGAGCCACCATGTGGTTGCTGGGAATTGAACTCAGGACCTCTGGAAGAGCAGTCAGTGCTCTTAACCTCTGAGCCATCTCTCCAGCCCCGTGTATGAGGTTTTCTGAATGGCCTGGTGCTTGCTTTATGTAGCAACTTATGTGATGCTACTGTTCAGTTCTTGTGCTTTATTTAGGTGCTCCTGGTATCCTTTTTATTCCTGCATGTGCCTGACTCCTTTCAACCCCCATGGTCTTTGTATAGCTTTTTCCTTTCCTGGAAATAATCAGTTTCTTGTACCTGGTGTGGCCATTCCACCTTATCCTTTGAATCAATGTTGTCATCCCCAGGAAGCTGCTGTTCTAGGTATTCAGCCATGTGAGTTGCAAGATCTCTGTTTTTGTTGTTCAGCATGTGTTTCCAGCACATACTATATCACCTTGTGTAATTACAGTTCAGTGTTCAAAATGAGTAAGCTTACTGACATGTAAAAAATCTCATTTCTTATTGAAAGACTTGACTCAAACCTCAAACTTCATTCTGTTTCTGCACCGAACCTATAAGCAACTTCAATATTAAACAAAATAAGGTGAGAAGCTTGAATAGCTGACGAGCATTTAGAGAGTAGCATGAAAGTTAGTCTGGGCTTAGTTCTTGACCTGTTCCCTAGTTTTGTATTCTCTTCTAACTGTACCTAAGTATCTAAGGGCAATCAGTATCCTGGTCTTGGTCAACTGCACTTATTTCTGGAGCTTAATGAGAAGCACAGTCTATTTGTATTCTTCTCATAGTTTAGTTCCTTAACCTGAAGTGAGATTTCTAGGGGAGGGCTGGGCTTGTGTTTAGAGCAGCATGGCAGGATGGAAAGGACATTGAGCCAGAAGTTGGCTTGGATTTTTGCCCTAGTCCTAATTACTTTGAAAACCAAAACAAAACCCTAAGCCTCAGTTTTCCCACCCATAAAACAAGAAAATTGGATCACATGATTCTTATGGTTCCTTTCGCTTTAACTATTGTGAAATAGCTGATTCTTGTAGGAATTATGGTTGCTGATATTTAAAGGAAATAAACTGTAGCTTTTGAAGAAACAGACGCTAGTCATTTTTAAATGAAAAATAGTGAAAGCTCCCTTAGCTAGTGGAGTGAGTGATACATTCCTTAGAGATTCCAAATCCTTCAAGTTAACCTCTGTTTGACTGCCCCTGACAGACTTAGTTTATTGGACATTGTCCAAGGGGAGAAAAAAAAAATGAGTCAACTGCTTTTGTATTTTTAATGACCTGACTTCAACCCCTCTAGGAATTAAAAAGGTGACTCAATTGAGAATAGTAAGTGTCTCCTTCTAAACTGCAACATCCCAAAAAGAATCATTCATTTTAATGCGAACTTGAATCACTTGGTCCCCCACAGGACTACTGTTATAGAAAGAAAGAAATAAGGCAAAATAACTACTTGTGCTCAGGTGTTAGGAAGCTGAATTGGTCAGGCAGACTCTAAATTATAACCTTTCTGTGAATTTTATCTTCAATTAATTGGTAGCAGCTAGTCTCCTACCTTTTATTAATTATTCCTACTAAAGACTGGCCTCTTAAAAATAAATGTTTATCCCACTGGTTCCCAAAGCATACTTGGGGTTGAGTGATAGCTTCTCTTAATTATTCCATGTGAAGAAATTGAAGCTCTGAAAACTAGTTTTAAGAAACTTGCTAAGAGCCAGGTTGAGCTGTGCTTTGCACTAAGCCAGTGAGCAAAGAGTCTTTTTTTGAGCTTCATGTGTAGTTATACATGCTTTTTTAAAAAAATAATTTTAATGCTAATGTGAAGAATTGGACATTGATGGCAGCCACGTTGCAGGTCAAGTCATTTTCATACAGGATCCTTCCTAGGAATCATCCAGCCCTGTCTTCTCTAGTTCCAGCCCTATCTTCTCTAGTTTCCATTTTACACATTTGAGGACTAAGTCAAACCCAAAGCAAAATAATGAATCACATTCAGTAGGATCACATAGTAACATCTCACAGAAGTGTGACCTTATTTGTGTCTTGGATTTAGAAAACCTGTTGCTTTAAGTATTTTAATAAAAACAGACTTCTCCTCCCCCACAAAGGCACACTTTCCTCCTGGATCACTTTAATTATGTGAGCTGGAATCCTGTTTCTCACATATCTTCAGTTCTCAACCTTGTTAAAATTAATCATATAATCCCCCTTTAAAACATAGTATTAAATCACCATAGTAACACAGTATCCAAGCTTAATATATAAAACATAACAGCCATAAGAAGGTAGCATTTGGTGTCCTCTTGAAAGCTCTATAACTTTTATGGAAATGTGTTCCTTCCCCTGGCTGTAAGGTGGGGGATAGCATTTCTTACACCTGCTTTATTACCACGTTATTTTGAAATTGCTGCTTTGTTTTTGCTCACCTTCCTAGTTAAATAAGGAGCGTGGAACACTTCCTTGTCTTTTGGAGCCATTTTCCTGTGCTTGAAGCACTTTCCAAGGGATAGAATTGTTTCCTTAAATATAACTAGGCAAGGCCCTTGACCTTTGTACTGGGATACCTTGAAAATCTGTTTAATTTTACTTTTCTTTTGTGATTTGTATAAGGGAGCATTAGAAAGACTGTTCTATATTTGAAATTTTAATTCATAGCCTACCCAAAGACAATACAATTCTGCCTTTGGCAAAGGCCTGTTAAGAATGATTTTTCATTTCTACTGACAATTAGTACCTTAACATCAGTTGGACTATTTTACCAAGTCAGTATCTTATCAACTCACGCACACTTTATGAAATATAGTAAATGATACGTTCACATTGTTGAATTCCTTGGGTTAATTCACTATCAAATTCTAAACATTATGTTAATGTAAACTTATATAGGATAACTGGTAAACTAATAAAAATTGTGCGTTTTGAAGCATTTTGTAACTTTAAAGAGTTTTTGATTAATCTGGTTATTAATATGCTTTTAAATTATTTATTAGACAATTTCTACTCTGTATTACTTTTATGTTTAGTTAGTTTATTTTGTACTAATACAAGGATTTTTGGCTTTTTAATCACTTGAAACATTGCTTTAATTTTTAGTTCCTTAACATTTTGGTATTCCTGCCCTCTAAGATAGTAAATATGTTCTTCAAAGTTCAGAAAGTATCAAAGATTCAGGAATTCAGTAGTATAACACATAGCCCTGCCCCTTTTTCTTTCCATTGTTTTCATGCCACTCACTGAACCTGAGTGAGTTCCCTAGCTACTCTTGAGTGTCCTTTTCTGTAAAATGGGAACATTACTGAAATTCCAAGATTATTGTGAGACTAAATGAAATGGTGCATTAGATATTTGAATAGCCGTAGCTGGTGTGTGGTAGACACTTGAATGCCATTGATGACAGTAAGCTGGTGTTGTGGTCATTGGAGTCACAGAAAGGCTTAAGAAACAGGCTTTTGCCACTCACTTTGTTGTACCTTAGCCAGTGCTTGTCCCAGCTTTCTTCCTTCCTTTGTACACCAGATGTATAGAGTGCTTTTTTTTTTTTTTAAACCTTTGACCTAACTACCTGGGTCCCGACCTCAGTCAGGGGCATTGGAAATTGTTGACGGTTTTGATTTCTCATGGTCATTAGAATTGGCTCCTTTCTCTCCTTTTCTTCCTCTCCTTCCTCTTTCCTCTCCACTTCCTTCTTCCCTCCTCCCCTGTCCTTGCTTCCTCCTGTCTTCCCTCCCTTTCATTTCCCTTTACTTTCTTGTCTGCTCCCTTGAAGTGTGTACATTCTAAGCTCATTTATAAAGGTCCACAAAGGAAATGTAACAGGTTCAATGACTTGTGGCGATTAGATACATTATCTGGAAACTTCGCACACATTCATTTCTCCCTTTGTTCTGTCTTCACTGCAGCCTCACAGTTAGCCAAGTTGGCCAGCACTTCACTTTTGTGCTCACTGACATTGACAGCAAACAGAGATTTGGGTTCTGCCGCTTATCTTCAGGGGCCAAGAGCTGCTTCTGTATCTTAAGGTAAGAGAGAAGGGCTTCAGCCATTGGCTGATTCTGTGAAACAGTTGTCAGCTTTTGCACAGTCCTTCTGTAATTAAGTTTTCCAGCTGTTGTTTTGGTGTCCTATCTGTTCCCCACAAGTCACTGATCTTGAGGAGAAGGACTTTGCTGTGTTGTTCTTGCACTTGAAGTCCTGCAGATAATCGTATTTATTTATTTGCATCACATCCCTTGGGTGGGAAGGGCCCCAATGCTCCTGAGTGGTATGCGGAAACTGGAGAGTCAGCAGGGCTTCAGTCCCTCCTGCTGTTATCTGGAGCTGTCAGAAATTAGTCTGTTAGGCTTCCCTGTGGACATTTTGTGTATGTAAGATTATTAATAAAGTATGTGTCTAGCTCAGGACAGCTTACAGACGCTGATTGTGTGCTCCTTGGAGTAGCAGTCTTGCCCTCTTTGAGTCAGTGTCTGAATAACTTCCTAACCTGGCTGCCCCTGTGGAAGTTCCAGAAAAGTGCATAAGTGTGAGAAGACATCTTTAGGACTGCCAAATCCCCTTGCACACCAGAGCCATACTTGCTTAATGCTCTGTTTCCTCCTGCCAGAGGGGTAAGACATTCTGGGGTGGGAGGATGTGTGGAAATCCGATTTTGGAGCTGCTGGCTGTGTGGCCTCCTGCTGGGCGCCTCCTGAGGGGGAGGTAAAGGCATCCCACACACTCTCCTCTCCATCTGCCTCTATTAAGTAGGTGTTTGAGGGGCCTGCCTCCTTTCTCTATCTGCTGTGGAGCAGCCAGTGCAGGGAGCAGGGAGGTGCCCATGACAAAACTCGGGCCCCTGTGTTTGGGCCTGGCCATGGGTAAAAGGCCAGGCCCACTGTAGAGTCCAGAAAGGATGGTTCTCTGCTCTAATAGTCTCTTCTGCACTTTGTTCATCTTCTCAGCCAGTAAAGGACCTTCCCAATATAACTCACTCCCCAAAGCCATACTAGGAGAAAAGGGCCCAGCTGATGAAGTTCCTTCGCTCTTGTCCGTGTGAACCACAGTTCTGCATTTTTCTAACACAGATCTCAGCATTTTCCTTCCTAGCTAATGTGGTTAACTCCCTTCATCACCAAGCTTAGCATTTCTGGATTGGGCACCAGATGCCTGCTGCACAAAGCCCCCAGGAGGGATGGGGCGGCTGCTTTGGAGCAGTGACTGTGTACAGTTGTTCTTGAGTAGCCAGTGTTGTGCACTATCTGCTCAGAAGCTAGACTTGGGTGGTAGTGGTTGTTTACTTCTGACCGGGCATACATCTTTCTCTTTATTTATTTTTAATTTTGATTATATTTTTTATTTAGAGGACATCTCTTTCTCTTCTATTCCTAGCTGTTATTTTTAGCCTTGACCAAGATACTGCATATCTATATTGTACATTTGAAGGAGTGAGAGCTTAGTCCTGGTGGCTAAGTTTGGTAGAAAGGATTGTCCTGGGTTGGTTGTGGTGGTGCACACCTTGATCCCAGCAGAAGCAGGTAGATCTCTGAGTTTGAGGTCAGCCTGGTATACATAGTGAGCTCCAGGCCAGCCAAGGCTACATAGTGAGACCTTGTATCAAAACAAAAACAAGCAAAGGGAAGGTTTATTCCTTATATATTGGGGAGTTATGTTTTTTCTTTTCAAATTGGAATCTCTGTGTGTGTGTGTTTGTGTTTACATGTGTGCGTTTTTGTGTGCACATCCAAGCATTCTGGCACTATCATATTCATTAGCAAATTTCTGGGAATGAGAAACCACTTATTTAAAAATGTGAATTTAATGGGCTAACTGTGTAGCTTAGTGTTGCAGGGCTTGCCTAAATGCATAGGCCCTATGTTTGATCCCCAGCACTACCACCAAAAATGAACAAATAAGCATATAAATAAATTCATACTCCTTTGTTTCTACTGTTCAAGTTTATAAGTCCAGCAGGGATTTTGTGTTTGTGAGAAGACAAGTGTGGTGGCTAGTGGTTGTCAGCTTGACTACATCTGAAAATAACTCCCAAATGGCTAGACATACCTTTGAGGGGTTCTTAGTTAAATCAATTTGGAGTAGGAAGAGACACTTCTAATCCTATCTTTGAGGTGAAAAGACACAATTTTAATCTGGCCACACCTGCTGGAAGCCCAGATAAAGACATGGAAGAACGAAGCTCTCTTTGTCTATTTGCCCCCCACTGTTAAGTTTATTCCTTCACTGGCCTTAGAACCTACTTCTATGGGATTCTGGCATATATTGAAAACCAGGTGAGACATGCAGCCTCATGGACAGAACTACTGGATTCTTAGACCTGATGTTGGTAGACAGCCATTGTTGGACTAGCTGGACCACAGCTTGTAAGCCATTCTAACAAATCCCCTTTCTATTATGTATAAATGGATTTGGCAACTCTGTAAATAAAACTTAAGATAATTTGTGAAAGAATATGTTAAATGATGCTGCTGGTTGGTTGCTCTTAGCATCTCTAGATAAATTAACAAAGGAAAAGAACAAGTTCAGTGATAAAATTAACTAACTTCTAACATCTCAGAATATGGCAAAAGATAGCAATCAAGTTGGTGATAAAATTGACTGGCTCCAAATTTGAATAAACAGTCTAAAGTTTTCTGTGTGTGTCCTAGGAGAAGATCTTTCTCCAGCAGAAAATCAAACCAAAGCCCTCATTATAAGGTTTACTGAATTATAGTGAAAATTCAAGTCCCAGCCTTGGAGGGTGTGGGTAGTTAAAGTAAGGGTATTAATTGGTAAAGAATGGGATCCTGTAACTTGAGCTGGAGATACATAAAAGGACCTGATTGAGAACTTTGAACGCTCAGATTCTCAAGGGCTTGTCTCATCTGAGGAAGTAGTCTTTTCACCATTAGCAAAAGATGTACTCCCACCCTCACCCTCTGAAATATTTCCTTTTTCACCCTTGACTGAAGAAATTAATCCTTCATCATCTGCTAAACCAGCAGTGACGTTCTCTGAAGAAGATGCCAGGCAAGACAATACTGATGTCCCTCAGGGCCCACCAGTAGTTTACTCTAGACTCGTGGTTCTCAGCCTGTAGGTTGCTACCCCTTTGACAAAAATCTGTCTCTAGGAATATTTACATTCTGATTCATAACAAAATTACACTTAAGAAGTAGCAATGAAAATAATTTTATGGTTGGGGTCTGCCACAATGGGAGGAACTATATTAAAGGGTCAAAGTATTAGGAAGGTTGAGGACCATTCTATAAGCAGACTTGAGGCTGAGCAGGTTCCAAGAGGAGAGGTACAAAGTGTTGTCCATGAGGAGGTATGCAACACTTCTAAAGAGCTTAATGAGTTTGTGAAGTGATTCAAGCAGAAGTCTGGGAAATATATGTGGGAATGGACTTTAAGGGTATGAGGTAATGATGAAAGGAATATAAAACTAGATCAGGCTGAGTAGAGATTTTATGTTTAATACAAAATCTTGCTTAGTTAAAAAAAATAGGATGTCAAAAGTCTGAATGGTTGGCTGAAACATTTGTCAAAAGATGGTCTACTGAAAAGGAGTTGGAGATGTCTGATGTCCCTTGGCTTATTGTGTTAATGAGGGGATTTTAAGACTAAGGAAAATTGTCAAGCTAGAGTGGGTCCACTGTGGAAAGGGAAGGCCCAGAAGACATGCCCTTTACTATTGTAAAATTAGGAGAGGGGCACCCGCACATTTGAAGAATTTTATTGTCACCCTTTTCCATGTGCCAAGCCTTAAGGTTGGAGATACTGCTGCTCAGTTGGATTAATTAAATGTAATGGGTTTAATTGGACCCCAAAGTAGCAGGGGCCAGGTAGCAGTACTGAATTGCCAAAGGCAAGGTGATCATAGTTATTGCAATGGGCAGCGTAGACAAAGCAGTGTTCATAAAGGCCTGACCTGTAGTGGTCAGCAAAGGCACAATCGATTTTATGGTGGCATGATTTATATGGACATTTGATACTGATTAATCAATCATGGTATTTCTAGGCATGAAATAGATAAGAAGCTTATTGTGATTTTGTTTAATCTATGTAAGTGGAAAAAGTATCACACATATGAAAGGCTCTGTTGGATCATTACAAAAAGGAATCTTGACCTGTGAATGAATTTCCAGACTTGAGATAGTTTGCAGACCCAGAACCCCTTGAATGAAGGGATGGCCGGGTTCCCTGAGGATGGGCCATGATAAAATACCTAAGAGTTTTACTGTTAGCCTTTCTACAGTTCTTCTCCAGAGGGACTGACGGCCTTTTTATAAGGGTAACCATACACTGGGGGAAAGGAAAAAAAAATCAGACTTTCGGGGAGTTTTTTTGGATACTGAATTAACACTGGTTCCAGAATATCCCAAGAAACGTTGTGGCCCTTCAATTAAAGTAAGAGCGTATGGAGTTTTGGCTGATGTTCTACTCACAGTAGGTTCAGTAGGTTTCCAGACTCACTATTTACTTATTTCCCCAGTCCCAGAATGTAACTGTTATAGATATATTTAGAAGTTGGCAGAATTCTCACATTGGTTCCCTGACCTCCAGAGTGAGGGCTACTATGGTTGGAGAGGCTAAATGAGAGACTTTAGAGTTGCGTCTGCCAGGGAAAATGTAAATCAAAAACAGTTTCACATCCCTGGAGCAATTGCAGAAATTAGTACCACCATCAAGGACTTAAAAGATGCAGGGGTGGTGGTTCCCACCACATCTCCCTTTACCTCTCCTGCCTGTTCAGTGCAGAAGTCAGATGGGTCGTGAAGAATGACAGTTTACTATCAAGAACTCCATCAAGTAGTGACTCCAATTGCAGTTGCTGTACCAGATGTGGTGTGCTTACTTGAGCAGATTAACACATCTCCTGGTGCATGGTATGCAGCTATTGATCTAGCTTTTACAGATTAACTCTCCTGCTCTGTGTCATAACTAAGTTAGAAGGGATCTTGATCATCTCGCTTCCACAAAATATCACATTGGTGCACCCACTATCTTGACAACATTATGCTGATTCAACCAAGCGAGGAGAAGGTAGCAACCGCTTTAGACTTGTTGGTAACACATTTGCACATCAAAGAATGGTAAATAAATCCAACCAAAATTCAAGGACCTCAGGGAAATTTTTAAGAGTACAGTGGAGTGTGGCATATAAGGAAATATTCCTTGTAAAGTGAAGGATAAATTATTGCACGTGGTTCCTCCTACCTCGAAGAAAGAAGCACAACATTTAGTAGGACTATTTGGATTCTGGAGACAGCACATTCCTCGTTTGGGTGTTACTCTGACCCGTACACCAAGTAACTGGGTATATGAAAAGCTGCTAACTTTGTGTAGGGCCTGAAACAGGTGAAGGCCCTTCAACAGATACAGGCTGCTGTGCAGGCTGGTCTACTGCTTGGACCATTTGATCCAGCAGACTCAATGGTACTTAAGGTGTCAGTGGTAGATAGGGATGCTGTTTGGCGTCTTTGGCAGGGCCCCATAGGTGAATCACAGAAGAGACATTTGGGATTTTGGAACATAGATGCACCATCATCTCCAGACAGCTGTTCTCCCCTTGAGGGACAGCTCTTGGCTTGCTCTTGGGCTTTAATGGAAACTGAATGTTTGACAATGGGCTACCAAGTTACCATGTGACCTGAGTTGCCCACTATGAGCTGGGTGTTATCTGAACCACAAAGTCATAAAGTAGGACTTGCACAGTAGCAGTCTATCATCAAATGGAAATTCTACATATGAGATTGGGCCCAGCACGTCCTGAAGACACAAGAAAGTTATATGAAGAAGTTGCCCAAATGCCCATGGTTCCTACTTCCAGTACAATGCTATCTGCTGCCAAGCATGCACCTATAACCTCATGGGGTGTTAGATCAGTTGACTGAGGAAGAGAAGACTAGGGCCAGGTTTACTGATGGTTATGCATGTTATGCAGGCACCACCCAGAATTGTATATCTGCAGCATTGTGACCCCTTTCTGGGACAACCCTGAAAGACACTGTCAAAGAGAAATCTTCACAGTGGGCAGAACTTCAGGCAGTACACATTGTCATACTTTTTATTTGAAAGGATAAATAGCAAGATTATAATTTTTCACTCTTTAATGGACTGTAGCCAATGGATTAACTGGATGGCCAGAATCTTAGAAAGAACATGATGGGAAAATTGGTGAGATAGACATCTGAGGAAGAAGTATGTGGTTAGATCTATGTAAATGGGTAAAGGACACCACATACTTGTGTCCCATGTAAATGCTCATCAAAATGTGACTTCAACTGAGGAGGAATTCAGTAGTCAAGTAGATAGGATCACCCATTCTCTGCATAGCCAGCCTCTTTACCAGCCATCCCTGTCATTGCCCGATGGGCTCATGAATAAAGTGGCCATGGTGGCAGAGATGGGATTATGCATGGGCTTGAAAACATGGACTGCCACTCACCAAGACTGACCTGGCTACAGCTTCTGTTGAGTGCTAAATCTACCAACAGAGACCAACACTGAGCCCCAGATGTGGCACCATCTCATGGGGTGACCAGTCAGCAACCTGGTAGCAGGTTGACACATTGGACCACTTCCTCAGTAGAAAAGACATTACTTTGTCCTTACTGGAGTAGATACTTGTTCTGGTTATGGATTTGCTTTTATTGCACATAATTATTCTCCCCAAACTACTACCTGTGGATTTACAGAATGCCTTATCCATTCTCATGATATTCCACACAGTATTATTTCTAAGCAAGGAACTCAATTTCACAGCAGAGAAGTGTGACAGTGGGCACAGTATCATGGAATCCACTGGTTTTACCATGCTCCCACCATCCTGAAACAGCTGGCCTTTTAAGACAGAGTTATAGCACCAATTATGTGACAGCAGCCTGAAGGTCTGGGGCAGGGTTCTCAGAATGCTTTGCATCCGTCTTTCTCATAGCCAGAATCCATGGGTCCAAGAACTGGGGTGGGAAAGGCAGTGAGTAGTAGTTCTTGTGCCAGTTCCAGTAAGAAAATTGTTGCTTCCTGTTGCTGGCCCAGAAGTTTTGGTTCTGGAGGAGGGAGTGCTCCCACCGAGAGATACAAGAAACATTCCATTGAACTGGAAGGTCAGACTTCCCTTTGGTCTCTTTGGGCTTCTAATACCCTTAAGCCAAAAGGCTTAAGAAAGGAATAACAGTGTAGGAGGTCAGTGATTGATTCAAATTACCGAAGGAAATTGTATTGCTTATGCATAATGGAGGTAAAGAAGATTATGTCTGGAGTGCAGGAGATACTTTAGAGCTTCTCTTCGTGTTACCATATCCTGTGATTAAAGTCAATGCAAAACTACAACAACCTAATCCATCCAAGATGATAAAGGGCACAGACCCTTCAGGAATGAAGGTAGGTCACTCCTTCAGGAAAAGTGCCAAGACCTACTAAGGCGCTTGCTGAAAGTAGAGGAAATATAGAATAGATAGTAGAGAAGGGCAGTTGTAAATACTAACTAAGGCCACTTGATCAGTTGCAGAAAGAGGATTATAATTGTTATGAGCATTTCTGTCGTATTTTGTTAATAATGTGTTTGTACAGTATTTTCTTTCTTCTGTTTCTTTATCATGTAATGTAGCATCAATTAAGAGACTACCAGTGTTCATCATATTTAAGTTTGAGATACTAAAAGAATGTCCCTCAAGGGACATTGCCACCTATTCTAAGTTTATAATGCATTTGTGGTTCTAGAAGGGATAATTATATCATGTTAGGCATAATTATGGTTATTGTTTTTGGTTGGAAATTAAACATGACATAAGAGATATGATTATGAGTCAAGTTAACAAGGGGTGGTCTTATAATGGCTATTCTTGGTTGTCAACAAAAACTCAAATGACTGGGCATATGTGTGAGACATTCTTTCTTCATTAAGTCTTTTAAAGTAGGGTCCCACTTCTAATCCAGACCTTTGAGGTGGGAAGATACACTTTTAATCCAGATTGTTTGAAGCAGGAAGATCCACCAGTAATCCGAGCTACACCTTTGTTGACAGTCTATATAAAGGACACAGAAGAAGGAAGCTTGCTCTCTCTTGTCTGCTTGTTCTTGTCCTCACTAGCAAGCCCATTCTTTCAGTGGCTTTAGAGCCAACTTCTTCAGGATTCCGGCATATACTGAAGACCAGCTGAGACATCCAGCCTCATGGATTGAACAACTATTGGATTCTTTGGATGGCATGTTGGTGGACAGCCATTGTTGGATTAGCTGGACCACAGCCTGTAAACCACTTAATGAATCCCCTTTCTATAGATGTTCTTTCTATAAGTTCTATTCCTCTAGAGAACCCTGTTGTCACTTAGAATTAAACCAGCAGCAATTGTTTTGTTTTCTATCTTGGAAACATGAAGAAAAATTTGGTGGTATAATCCCTTCATTTGCCAGCCTTTAACTGAATGCTTACCTAGTTCTTTGAAGGAAGGCCTCCATACTAGCTAGGGAGGTAATGTGCAATAAATAATACATGGGGCGTTCAAAAGGCTGGATGTCTTGTTTCTGTTGACTTGGTAATCCAGAAAGATCACAGTTGTGGTTAGAAATGTTGTTTTAAAAATACCTTTATTATACTTATTTATTTTATGTGAGCACATGTGTATATAAATGTGGACACAAAGGTCAGAGGGCATCTTGTAGGAATCAGTTCCCTTATTCTACTATGTAGGTTCTAGGAATCAAATGAAAGTCATCAGGCTTGGCATCAAGTGCCTTAACTTGCTGAACCATCTTACCAGCTAGTGAAATTCTCTAGGGAGGGGCATGGGGGTGGGGCTGGAAAAATGGTTAAGAGTGTGTACTGCTCTTGCATAGAACCCAGATTCCAGTTCCAGTATCCATGTCGGGGGTTCACTAGTACTTATTACTCTAGCTTCAGGGAGATCTGATATCTATGGTCTTAAAGGATATCTATATTCATGTGCATATACCCATAAAGACATAATTCAAAATGAATTTTAAAACCTGAATCACTAAAAATATGTGTGTTTTTGTATAGTGTTTGTACTTGATTGTATGTATGTGTACATACAGATGGTTTGGACATTTTTTTACATATGCTTGTAGAAACCAGAGGTCAATTTGAGTCTCTTCCTGGATTGCTTTTCTGTGTTTTCTAAAAGATAGGACCTCTCATTGAGCCTGTAGCTTTTTGCTTTGCTAAGCTGGCTAGACAAGGATCCACCTATTTCTGTCCCCCAAGTGCTGAGATTACAGAAAGTTTCTGCCATGCTGGAGTTTTGTGTGAATACTGGGGATCCAAACTCAGGTCCTCCTGTTTAAGCAGCTGGCACTTTGTCAACTTTGCCATCTTCTCAGTTCCTAAAATATAAAGGGTCTCATGTGAATTTTGTGACATGTTATGTAGGAGTTTAATGAGAATAGAAAAATGACGATGTACAGTCTATACATAAATAAAGGACATACAATAGTACCTCCTCTGTGTTAGTTTGAGAACACTGCTATTAGTGCCATGTCCAGTAGGGAAGGGAGAGTTGCCTGGAGACAGAAGCTGCTAACTCAGATACTATTCTTGTTACTATTTTCTTTGAGTAAGCCTTATGCCCAGCCACAGGTTGCAGTGTGCTCAGTGCTGTGACTTAAATATGTGCATAAACCATATTTACTTTTACCTTCCATTCCTCTCCTGAGGAATTGTGCTCCCTGTGATGTTGGCTCTGTGGACACAGCCTCTACTGTTAGTAAATTTCACTTCTTAGGGTCATTTTCTCTCTGACTGCTCTACCAATGTTACATATTATTGTGTCTATGAGCTACTGTACATCTTTCCATTCACGTATCTCCCCATCCTCTCAGAGCAGTTTTCTCTAGGCAGAGATCATAGTTTCTTCCTCTAAACACCTTTCATACTTTACAAACTTAAGGTGTCTATGTATAATCCTTGATCTTCTTTTATCATTTTCCAGTTGTATAGTCAACTCTTCATAGGTGAGGACTGTGTCTTAATCGCCAACTTGTAGAGTAGTACTTGACTGAAGTACTGTGTAGTTACCATTCAGAAAAAGGGGATGCGTCTGGAAAGAAAGGAAAGGGTGACTCTAGTTATTTAAAAGAATGAAAGCAAAATACTTACTGGCAGAAGTATAGTTCCTATTCCTTAAGTCATTTCATATTAATTACAACTGTAAGGGAATAAGTGTTCCTTTGAGTCTGCCAGAGATTCAGTTTTGAGTTGAGGGCATTGTGTCTACAAAGAGCTAGTTTATCTATATCACAAAATTGAAATTTAATTTCAGAATCAGAGCTTCATAGATAGCCCTTAGAAAATATATTTCACTTGGTTTACATTTAGGTTTTGTCTCTCTTGCTAGAATATTACTCCCATGAAGGCTCAGGAGTTTTGTTGTTTTTGTTTTTTGAGCTCTAGTTTCTCTGTGTAGCCTTAGCTGGTGTGGGATTCCCCTCTGTATGCTGTGATTATGTTTATTGCCATTGGCTAATAAAGAAGCTGCCTTGGCTCATGGCTGGGCAAAATATAGCAAGGCAAGAAATCCAAGCAGGGATAAAGAAAGACAGAAGGTGGAGTTGGAGAGACACCATGTAGCCACCCAAGAAGCAAGAGGTAACAAACTACGAGCCTCATGGTAAAATATAAATTAATAGAAATGGGTTAATTTAAGATAAGAGTTAGTTAATAAGAAGACTGAGCTAATAGGTCAAACAGTGTTATAATTAATATAGTTTCTGTATGATTATTTGGGTCTGGTTGGCCAGGAAGCCAACACACAGTCTCTGTTTACACTTGATTGTTGGAACTTGCTCAAAGACCAGAGTGACCTTGAACTCACAGAGAGCCACCTGTCTCTACCCCCTAGTGCTGGAATTAAAGGCATGAGCCACCACTGCCTGTGTTGGTTTGTTTTGTTTTGTTTTTTTTTTTTTGAGATAGAATCTTGTTATATAGCCTGTGCTTATTAAAAAACAAAATAAACAAAAACTTTGAAAAGTTCAGTTGTATGAACAAGTCTCATTAATACCCATGTCACTGTAACATCAAATGCATTATACATATGCTATCATAATTGACTAGTTCTTGCCACAGAAGGACTTTTTTTTCACAAGATAATTATTTAACAAGTTGCTTGGTGATCAGTAATACTAATTTTTTTTTTAAGGCAGGGTTTCTTTGTGTAACCCTGGAACTCACTCCGTAGAACCAGACTGGCCTTGAACTTACAGAGGTCTGCCTCCTGAGTGCTGGGATTAGGTGTGCACCACCAAGCACAGCTGTTAATACTAAATTTCAAACAACGACTTTGAGAACAGTTACGAGTAAGTCTGTTGTTCTTCATTATGAGGTTACATAAGCTGTTGTAACATCTTTGATTGTGCCAATTGGGTATGCTACATTGCACATTGATCTCAGAAATCTTTGGATGTTATTAAACAGAATGACCTGGAACTACAGTTAGTCATGACCCCCAGTTTCCCAAATGTCTCATCTCTCATCAAGGCTAGAAATGTAATGAAATATGCTATTTCTAACCAAGTTCCGCTTTGCTGTCTATAGAAAGAATCCAAGAGTTCTGAAACATGAATGCTTAGAGCTGAGGAGAGAGATGTCATACAGTCATTACATTTCTTTAGCCCTCATAAAAGGAACTTATAGTCAGTTTTGTTTTTTTGTTTTTTGTTTTTTGTTTTCTTTACTATATTTGTAGATCTTATTTAAGTTTTTTGAGAAAACCCAACTAATTTTCCTTATACCTGGATAAAACTGCTTGGAACTTAGTATATATTTTAGGAAGAAATAGCCTTTTTCAAAAAAAAAAAAAAGATTGTGTGTGTAGTACTTTTGGATCACAAATTAGTGAGACAGTGCTTCTTTTTAAGTGTTACTCATGAGCTTGGATTAAACACAGTGAATTGATACTTGCCTGGTGGTAACTGGGAGAAAAACTCCTTACCCAGTGAGAAGTGGCATGCAAGGCTCTGAAATGTTAGTGGATCTAGATAAAAGAACAAAGCTCATCAGTTCATAGTTGAAATGTCCGACTGTGGAAATGCTGGTGGGATACAATTCAGATTTGAGGCCTATCCCATAGCCCAGAGTTTAGAGTTACTTCGTGCTATGAAATACATCAGATTGAGGGTTGAGGTGGTCATTACAACTGTTGTTTGTAGTTCTAGGTAAAAGTGCATGTCACTCTGGGAATAACACCTTGATTTCCACTAGCCTTCTCACTGCTGTTCCCATGTCCTGATTGTCCTTTCTGCGCATGTTGGCACATGGATGTATGAACCTGAATAGTGCTTGGCAAAATCTTCTTCCTTCAGCAGTCTTTTCTAACTGAATGGCAAGAATGCCATGGCATCCATTCTCATTGGTATTGGCGTTTCTCTTTCTTTCTTTTCTTCTTTCTTTGCTCCCTCCCTCCCTCCCTCCCTCCCTCCCTCCCTCCCTCCTTCCTTCCTTCCTTCCTTCCTTCCTTCCTTCCTTCCTTCCTTCCTCCTGTTTAAGCTATTTATGATTGTATCACCTGAGGGTACTCCACTGTACAAAATTTCATAGCCTGCATTTTAGGGCAGTTGGGCATCAGGATATCTTGGAAGCCTAGATGTTTCAGCGTTTTCAACAGAGGGCTTTTCTGCCTGTCAATATTTCTGTTTCTCTCTCCAGCTGTATGATTTCTTCTGTCATTCTTTCCTTTTAAAATTAAGACTCATGGCAAGCAGTTGTTGATTTCTGGATGATCATTTAGGAAAAAGGAGGCCCTGTTGGAATGGCAGGTTTATAATTTCACTGGTTGTGAGGCCTTGGACATGGTTTCTATCAGTCCCTGGGATTGTCTGAAGTTTCTGTGGTTCCTAGGCCAGGGCCTTTCCTCGGCCTTCAGGATTTTGAAATGATGAATGGTGTTGGGTTCTTATCAGATGATCATTTTGTTGGTCATTATAACTTTCTTATTTTAATTAATAAAACAACGAAGTGGTTAAGAATGATATATGTTTCTTTTTTAAATATAGATGCCTTCTTACTTAGAATATAATCCTCTAGTGAGTCACAACTCACTGGCAGTGACAAGCTATACAGCTTCAAGAAAGTCACCTTTGCAGAGAAGAAAGGAAAGAAAAGTTGCTTCCTTTCCCTACTATTGAAGTAGGAGTCTGGAAGGTGGAAAAGATGGGTGTGTCTTCTGCTGTATCAGCAGCATGTGCTGGTACTGGCAGCCAGCCTCAGGCCATCTCCTCCTCTTGGCCCAACAGTCCCCTGGGTGACCAGAGCCAAGAGTGGTGTAGGAGTTGGAACTCCAAGTCTTTTGCTAGTGAAAGTGTTCATTTCTGAGATGGAACAAGCTACAGGGAAACTAGAAACTGCTACTTCCTAGCTCTCATTGTGTTTCCTTGGTGCTGCGGAAGCCTACGGGACAGTGAGGAACCACTGAACTCAGGAAAGCAGCTTTATTTTCTCTGAACCTCATCTTTGCTTTTTGCTGGGCATAAGGTGGAATTGGCTTAACTTATGCTCTCCACCTAAAATCACCTTGCATTTAAGCTGCACTCTTAAGCACAGGCAGATTTGCAAACATGTAGCAAGTTTGGATTTAGATCATCTGACCCTGTCAGTGATTGGTTTGAGGAGCAGTAAAAGTCTGACTTCTCTCCCAGAGGATGAAAGGACAGACCTCTCTTCAGGTGTACATTGCACTGTCTGAAGCTTAAAGATCCCATAGTTCTAAACTTCTGCTCTGAGCCAATGTTTTTGTTTATTTTTTTGAGGCAGAGTTTTTCTGTAGCTTTGGAACCTATCCTGGAACTAGTTCTTGTAGACCAGGCTGGCCTTGAACTCAGAGATTTGCCTGTCTCTGCCTCCTGAGTGCAGGGATTAAAGTCATGAGCACTTATTTTTAAGGTATGGTTTTTAAAAAATGATTACATTTGTTTAATATGCATGTATCACAGCACAACTTGATGGAGTCAGTTCTCTCCTTCCACCATGTTGGTTCCAGGAATGGAATTCAAGTGTCAACTTGGTAGAAGGTGCCCTTATCCAGTGAACCATCCCAGTGGCCCTGAGATGTTATTTTTGAAAGTATGAAGGTTATACTTGTTCACTCAAGGAATTTAGAAACCCTTAGAAAAGTGTGTCCTCCCACCACTCAGATAGTGACTGGGGTGTTTAATTCTTTGAATTGTGCATATACAGTAGGTATAGTTTTGTAATGAGCTCCTTCAGTTACTAAAGTATATGCATCATTGCATCTTATTAAATATCTTTCTTGAGACTGTTTTAGACTACATAATTTATTTTCGTGTTGTTGTTTTATAAGAGAAGAAGTTCCTAGTGATCAAAAAAGTATATTTTTTGTTGAGATTTATATTCTTTTTGAAAGCACAGTTGTAATGGTATTTGTCATTTGGATGAATAACTTGGTATTTATGTTTATAGGAGAAACGCACTTAACTATTTTTTTAATTTAACATGTGAGCTATTAACTAATCTTAACAATAAGGAATAACTGATAGCTTTTGAAAACTATAAATGTAAAACTACAGAAAGCTTTAGATGAATCAAGTGGGAAATAACCAGCTTAGTTTCCTTTCCTGGATTTTACTCTATATGCTTGTGTCATCAAAGGACTCTATTCAAGTGAGTAGTGCTGTATAATGCAGAGAGTAATGTAGCACACAACCATTCCAATTATAATCTGGTACATATTACATCAGAAAACACAACATTATGCGTATCTTAAGACCTTATGTCAAATCTCAAGGAACTTTAAAATAATGCAGAGAAAATGAAATCCTATATTAGAGTTCATGATGGATATTGAACAGGTTTTATTTCTTTTCATAGGACTTGAAACTATCAACAATCTCAGGTGGAATAAAGGGTGTTGTCCTTGAACTGGGATGTCTACTGTGACTTTTGTATATTTGATGATCTTGAACATTACTGTTGAAAAGGGGTTTTCAGCTTGTACTTTACTTTTTTGTATTTATATGAAAATATACAAAAAGCTAGTTATTGTCTTTGAACAAAGGTATTTTCTTTTTATGTATTCTTTAATATTTAAAAAGATTATATATTCTGTCTTTTTTTTTATTGAGCTCTACATTTTTCTCTGCTCCCCTCCCTGCCTCTCCCCTCCCCTTCAATCCTCCCCCAAGGTCCCCATGCTCCCAATTTACTCAGGAGATCTTGTCTTTTTCTGCTTCCCATGTAGATTAAATCTATGTATGTCTCTCTTAGGGTCCTCGTGTTGTCTAGGTTCTCTGGGATTGTGATTTGTGGGCTGGTTTTCTTTGTTTTATGTTTAAAAAGCACTTATGGGTGAGTACATGTGATAATTGTCTTTCTGGGTCTGGGTTACCTCACTCAAAATGATGTTTTCTAGCTTCATCCATTTTTCTGCAAAATTCAAGATGTTGTTATTTTTTCCTGCTCTCTAGTACTCCATTGTGTAAATATACCACATTTTCCTTATCCATTCTTCAATTGAGGGGCATTTAGATTGTTTCCAGGTTCTGGATATGACAAACAAGGCTGCTATGAACATAGTTGAGCACGTGTCTTTGTGGCACGATTGAGCATCCTTTGGATATACACCCAAAAGTGGTATTACTGGGTCTTGAGGAAGTTGTTTCCTAATTTTCTGAGAAATCGCCACACTGACATCCAAAGGGGTTGTACCAGCTTGCATTCCCACCAGCATTGCAGGAGTGTTCCCTTTTCCCCACAACCTCTCCAGCATAAGTTGTCATCAGT
>PVIU01026828.1:0-21405 GCA_004026605.1 Ondatra zibethicus | reverse complement strand
CAGACACAGAAAGACAAATATCACATGTACTCACTCATAGGTGGTTTTTAAACATAAGGCAAAGAAAACCATCTTACAAACCACAATCCCAGAGAATTGAGACAACAATACGGACACTAAGAGAGACTTACATAGATATAATCTACGTGGGAAGTAGAAAGTATAAAAAGACAAGATCTCCTGAATAAATTGGGAGCATAGGACCTTGGGGGAGGGTTGAGGGAGGGAGGGGTATGGCAGGGAGGGGAGCAGAGAAAAAACAAAACAAAAAAACAAAACAAACAAACAAACAAAACACACACACAAAAAAAAGAATCACAGAAGCTCCCCACTAATCACTAGACATAAAGGTTCGATACAATTTCCCACCCCTGTTGACTCTTGATCTCCTGCTGTCCCCCTCAGAGGGGTGTTTACATGTGGGGTAGAGTGACCTGTCATCTGTGGGAATGCCACATTGACCTCAGCAGAGAGACATGAACTGCATGGAGGCATGGGAGATGAGGGCCTAGAGGCTGGTGCTGGCCAGGCCTGAGGTGTGTGAGCTGTGACTGGTGCGAGCTTCCTGCTTGACTGAGGTCTCAAGGGTGCTGCCTGAGCCTAGGGTGTAGGTGACACTCCGAGGTGTGGGCTCAGAGGTAATAGGCTTCCCTAGCCTGGTGTGCAACAGCAGTGGGTCTGTCAAACCAGACTCGAGAGTGGTCCAGGAATAGGGCCTCATATTAGATCACACAGGCATTAGACAACCAGAGTTCTGATGCTCCTCGGAGGAGGGCCTCAGCTTCATGGAGGACTGTTAGTATAAGATTTTGACCCAGAGTTAACTTGTTGGCTTTTTTCATGAAACTAGCAAGTAACCACCACAGCTCTTAGACAGGTGAGCCATCCTCCACCTACAGAGTCCAATCATTTGGACAGGTATGTCACAGGGCATTTCAATAGCTCCAAAGTTAAAACCCTTTTAGTACAATGCCTTTTGTTTCATGAACAAACAGATGAAAGGTTCTGAGACATCTGGAAGTGCTAGGGCTCGAGCCGAAGTTGGAGCTGTTTTTAAAACCTCAAACACCTTTTGTTTAGTCTCAGTCCAGATTAGGGGCTTAGTGCCCCCCTCCCTGGTCTTTGGTATTTCTACAAACTCTAGTATGCAGAGGCATCAACACCCAGCAGCACCTAGGAACTCTGGAACCTGTGTCTTAGTCTCTGAAGTCAGGATCTGAAGGACAGCAGCAATCCTACTCTGAGACAGGCTCCTCTTGTCTCCCCTCAGCTTGTAGCCAAGATGTACAAAGTTGGGCTTTTTTAGCCGATGACGCTCTGTTCTGTAGCCCAAGGTCTGTAACTCTTGCAACAGTTCCTTAGTGGCCATTTTATAATCTATTTTTCCCAAGAAACCTCTGACAGAAAGGCAAGAAGTCTGCATCTAGTGTCTTTAAATCCTGGCGCAACCTAGTCCAGGAATGCTGCCTGCCATAACTTGCCTCTGGGTCCATCGGTTTAAAATTACAGATGGGTTGACTCACCTCTGCCAATGGGAGGATAAAGAATGCATCTTTCAGGTCCAAGACAGTGCACACCTGTTTCTCTGGAGGGATCAGACTCATGAGAGTGCATAGGTTTGGTACTATTGGGTGAATAGTATTGATCACCTTATTCACTTCCCTCAGATCCTGGACAGGTCTGTAATCAGAGGTCTCAGGATTCTTCACAGGCAGGAGAGGTGAACTCCAGGGTGACTGGCAGGGCACCAGGATGCCTGTCTCCCTAATTCTGGCAATATGAACTGCTACTTCCCCTTTTGCTTCCAGGGTCATTGGGTATTATTTAATCTAGGCAGGGATAGCTGAACTGGTTAGTTGAACTTGGTGTTGGGCCAGTCCTGGGGGTTGGTTTCTGCTCAGACCCCCAGGAATCTTTGTTGTCAGTCTGAAAGATAGTCCAACTGTATCTTTTGATTGGAGGCAAAATTTTCTGCTAGGAGATATTCTTCTGACAGAGGGCAAGGCACCAAATGTTGCTGGGTTTCTAGAAATCTGTGTCTCACCATCAGAGAAGGTGATGTGGCTTTCAGTTTATGCAGAAGGCTCATTCCAATCAATTCTCTGTTGTTAAACACCCTTTCAGCTACCTCCAGCAACTGGGACCTGTTGAGACCTTTAAATTGTTGAAATTTTGTTGTTGTTGTTGTGTTTGTTTTATGAGATAGGGTTTCTTTATGTAGCCCTGGCTGTCCTGGAACTTGATAAGTATGTAGCCCAGGCTGGCCTTGAACTCACAAGAGATCTGCCTGCCCTCTGTCTTCTGAGTGCTGGGATTAAGGTCATGTGCCTCCACCACCTGACTATAACTTTTTTTCTAATATCTGGGACTGGGTGACAAAGGCAATCTTTTTAGCAATTGTCTTTAATCCTTCTAAAAAGGGCCTAGTGAAAATTGCTTAAAGTCTCCTTAGTGTTGGACAGATGGGAAAATCCATTCTATCCAGGCTGTATTGTCTGGCAGCAATTGTCCTGCCTGTCTCGGGAGCAGTTTTTCAGAGAATGGTGAGTTTTGAGTTTTCCAATTATACAGATCATTGATTAAAAAGCAGACACAAATTATGAAAGTATAAAGAGTGGAACCCCACCTCCCACCTCACCCTGCATGGCCCTGGGGAACTTTACCCCTTCTCTGGGGATACTTAGATCAGGTGGTGGAGAGGGAGCAGAAGGAGCGAGAGGCTTGGGGAACTATTTCTCCCTCCCAGTATGCATCTCACTTAGATGGCTAAAGGACCCCTCCCAGCCTCCACACAGGGACTGGGACTGACTGAGAGGGAGTTCAGCAACAAAACAAGGGAGCACTCAGGGAGTAGACAGGTGGGGGTTTTGGGGTTTCTCTGGGCAACCTGATAGAGACAAAAGGATTCAGGTCCCCAGCACGAGGACATAGGTATTCAGTGGGGTGGGGGTGGGTGTTTCTCATACCAGAAAAAGCCACTAGTCAATATAGGGAAACAGAACTGACAGAAACACATAGAAAGACACACAAAGAGACACAGAGTAAAGACAACCGGAGCAGCCACCACACAGTCATACATCTGAACAGACCAGGAGAATCCAGTCATGGCTCACACAGATCCTGGACACTGGATCAGTGGCTGAAGCTGCTCTTTCCTTTGTGTCCTAAACAGACTTCCCTCAGGAGTGACAGACTCTTATTGAGAAAATTTAGACAGGGTTGTCAGAGGGATCTGGACCACTGCAAGCACCAAGATCTTATCTCCCAGTGTCCTGGAACATTTTTTTCATCCTTTAGAAGGGAGTCTGTTCCCACTGTGGTCTATACCCTGTGCCAAGACCTGGGGGTTGGTCAAACTGGTGAGGGTCTCAAAAGGATCTCAGTGGGACCTCCAAATGTTGCTGGGTGGAGACCCAAAGACCACTTAGCATGACCAAAGTCCGAATTGAGACTCTGTATCAAGCCAGCCAGCGATTGCCTGGAGAGAAAAACTTTTTTTTGTTGTTGTTGTTGTTTTGTTTTTCGAGACAGGGTTTCTCTGTAGCTTTGGAGCCTATCCTGGAACTAGCTCTTGTAGACCAGGCTGGCCTCAAACTCACAGAGATCCGCCTGCCTCTGCCTCCTGAGTGCTGGGATTAAAGGCATGTGCCACCACCACCCAGCGAGAGAAACACTTTTATCACAGAGCAGCACCAGAATGCATTTTACAGAGAGCTTTAAAGGAAAAGAACACAGGAAGACTATATCCTGATTGGTAGTTGCAGGGAGAAGTAAAGAAACCAAGCAACTGAACAGAAGTCTAAGAACATGCAGTTAGTTGAGGCTTTTCAACCCTGAGTTCCTAGAACAGGATTGGGTGCTTTCGCATAGGACTTGTGATGGTGGGGTTAGAAGAAAAGCAGGATGTGTGTGTGTCAGTTACAGATCAAACCAAAGATGGCTCCAACTGAGACAAGATGGAGGAACCTTTGCCTCTTCATAATTTTAGTTAACTTCCCTGAAGAGTCTTTGTATAGTGCTATTGGAAGCTTTCTTTTTAGGAATGAAGTACAACATTGATTACCTGTCACCACAGATTCCCCTTTGTGTGCCAGCATCATATTGAGAGCTAGTCTATTTTCCCACACCATTTCACAGGTGACCTTTAGGTAATCTGCTATACCCTTAATAGAGTACTTTGTATAATTCAAAATCTTTGTTGAGTTTAGAATACACCCTTTATCCATCCTACATTTTTATTTATGTTAGATCGCCAGCATAAGATTGACCCAAATACTATTGCTATTTGGTTTCTAGTATTAAACTCATTGGGGCTCCTTTTGCACTCTAGTGGAATTTCTAGAAACACGAGGGTCAATGACATCCCATTTTAAATAAAAAAAACCATTGAAGTTGCCCTTGGTAGGTTGACGATACTTTGTAGTGAAAGGGATAGCCAATTGGACCAGGTTCTGGTTCAACTGGTTGGCAAGACTTTGAGTTATAATCTACTAAGCCTCTACTCTGGCAGTGCTCAGGCTAGTGTGGTGTCATAGCTCCTCAAAGGCACGGAGGTTCCTACCTCCAAACACATTTCCCCAAAATTCCAGCTCATCTCCCCACCTTAGGAGACAGGAGGTATAACTGTTTCCTATCAAGGAAGGTCAAAGAGTTGAGGGGATGGTCTTTGGCTCAGTTCCCCTGTGGTTGGGAACATAAGGGACTAGGATTTAGAAGACATGTTTTCCTAGGCCATCTCATCCTGAAAAATGAAGACCATGCATCCCATCCCTAAGGTGTCTGATGTCCATCTGAACAAGAATGAGACCATTTGAACTTCTGACCTCCCTGCACACAAGAGTAACAATAGTACCTATTTAATGTGCTGACAATATTTGATCTATTCCAGCCAGTTTCAATCCTTATTGTCTATCTTAAATTTTTTTTTTGAGACATGGTTCTCCGTGTATCCCTGGCTGCCCTGGAACTCGCTCTGTAGACTAGGCTGGCATCGAACTCAGAGCTCCACCTTTCTCTGCCTCCTGAGTTCTGGGATTAAAGGCGTGCCATTAATCACCATCACCATCCAGCTTAAATCTTTAATTTTTACTACCTGCACTTTTTTTGAGTCATCTTTAGGAATCTCTGGCTTAGAATTGGGGCTAGTTTGGGTAACTAACCTTACAGAAAAATATCCGCAGAGTCTCTCTTTCCCCAATAAAACTCATATACACATAGGCCGTATATCCCAGTGATGAATGATGATGAATGAGACTTTGCTTTAAAAGAAAAAAGTTACACAGAAGGTTCTTGCAGTTTCCTGGATTGCCCTTCACTATTCAAATTTTGTCATGGCATTTTCTAAGAGATGTGCCAAGATGCTTGGGATCCATCAGTGAGACTCTCCCTTCACAGTATAGTGTCCTAGAATATATCATCACAATCATGATGTGGAGGAGACCCATCGGAGGAAAATTCAGGACACATACATTTGTTCACCCAAGAAAGTTCTCCATGTTTCCACAGGGTAAGAAAGTTTCCTCTCCACTTGGACTTTAACTGTTTATTTATTTTATTTTTTAATTTGAGAGCTAGGGAAAAAATTATTTTCCAGCACAAGAGTCAATAATCTTGAAGTGACAGAATAGTCGCTGAACACAAGAAAAAGTAGAAAAGAAAGCACATACAGAGTCTAAAGTTTCCCTATGTTAACCCTGTAATTACGGTTGGAGATGGTGGAGACTTACTTCCCTTGGCTAGGGTAGAGAGGACTGTGCAGCCCCAAAGGAAGCCAGAAAGGTCATTTCTTTTCCCAATAAGGTTCTTGCTATGTATGGTTAACTGTTTTGGTTGTTGTTGTTTTATGTGTAATACAGTTTATGTATATGGGTGCTTTGTGTGCATATATGTCTGCACACCACATCGTGCAGTGCCCACTAAGGTCAGAAGAGGATGTCGGATGGATCCCCCGGAACTGGAATCAGAGACAGTTGTGAGTTGCCACACGGGTGCTGGAAATTAAGCCTGGTTAGCTGTTAGTTCTAAGTGTAGTTTAGCATTCTTTGTCTTTCCCAAGAAACCACTTCAGTTCCTATTATCAGGCCTATGTCTATTATTAGTAGTATTTCTATGATTATCCTAGTTTCTTCACTAGAGAGACATCAACTTAGCCAGGTATAGAGTTGGGGGCCCCAAAACTGATCCGATTGATCTGCCATCCCATACCACTGGGCCCTCCATCAGAGGCATCAGTTTCCTTTTGTTCAAGGATTATCTTCCTATTACTAGAACATGTGTACCAGAGGCCTATCTGGAAGATTTGTTCTTATTGGTCTCGGGTCTTTTATCTCTCCCCTTGCTGGAAGGGGAAGCCCATTTTCCTATCCCTATTTTCTGTTGTCTCAATCAGAGGCTCAACCTCCTTCCCCCCTCTTCCTATCCTGAAAACTCTCAGGCTGTTTTACAGATGCCTCTTTCTTGGCTACTGGTGGCTCACTGCAAATTCCTGACTAGATAGCTCCAGGACAGAGTCCATGTAGGCCACCTTATGCCAGATGAGGGTGTGCTCCAGATTAGCACCACTGTAGGTCCACATGAAGGTTTCTTGTACTCTGTCTGAGAAGTTTAGCTTGAGAGTTCAAGGCACTTTGATCTTGAGCACATTTCTGAACAGCCATGAAACCTTTAAGATGTCCTGAACACCAAAGCAGTTCTAAGATTTTAATTTTTTTTTTTTTTGCTTCAGGTGTTGTGTTCCCAGAAACTCACCATTTACCCTAATGGATCATGGGGGAATGTTACAGGGAGAATTTTCAAATCTTAGTCCTTCCTGGAGTTACTCAACAACACCCACCCTCAACCCCACACTGGGGGTTTAGTCAGGAAGTTCATTTTTTGCTGCTTTATTTTTGATTTGGGGTTTCTGTTGATTTTGGAGCCAGAGAGTGCCTCCACATCCAGGGCCCCTCCAAGAAAACTGGAGTGTGCATCTCCTAGAATGGGCATCTGTCCCCAAGATCCTTGGTCTCAGAGAGAGCTGTACATTAGGCACGAAGTTGCAAGAAATGGGCCAGAGGTCTCAAGAAAATGACTGGCCACACTATCCAAGTTAGACAAAAAGGTTTTCCTTCTGCAGAAGGGGGCATAGCTGTGCCAAATCAATTAGGCAAGCGCACCCAGTGGCCCCTACTAGGATTTTATTTCTAAGGGAGAGGAGGTTCCATGCCCCACACTCTTATACATTTTGCAGATTCTAGGGAGAAATGAAACCTGAGCACATATTTTGATTTCAAGAAGTGCTGACTCTGAGTGAATCTGAGTTTCTGCCAAGCAGCTTCTTTATTAAACACATGCACACAATGGCACAGGAGTTTTGTCTTATTTAACACTTTCGCAGAAAATCCAGTACATTTCTTTTACATTTCCTACAGCCTCCCACCTGCACAAAAAGAAAAATAACATACCTTTAAAAGGCCAAGGAGACAAGAGGATCCTGGTACACTGAATGGAAATGCAACTTGGTATATAACAATATAGAAAGTACTGGAAAAAAATTTCAGAGGAACTCACAAATGAAACCAGAACCCTGAGGAGAGACTAGCAGTTCATGGTCAGGGCAACTTTACTTATAATAGCCAGATATGGAATCACACAGATGAATGGATAGAGAAGACATGTATTAGCTGGGCATGGTGGCTTACACCTGTAATTCCAGCACTCAGAAGTTAAGGCACATCAGGCAGTGGTGGCACTCGGGAGGCCAGTCTGTTCCGCAGAGTGAGAGTGAGTTCTAGGACAGTCAGAGCTGCTGCTACACAGTAAAACCCTGTCAAAAAAAAGAGTCAGGAAAATCACTATGAGTTCAAGGCCTGCCTGGCTATGCAGTGAATTTCTGGTCAGCCTGAGCTATACTGTGAGAACCTATCTCAAAAATCAATATTGGCTTAGGGCTATAGCTCAGCTGGTAGAGTGCCTAGCATGGAGGAAGCCCTAGATTCAATGTTCATACCTTATGAAGCCAGATATAATTAAGTACCATTAATATGGCTAAAACTGTGTTTATAGACATGCTAAATAGAAATATAATTTTTTTACAAATACAAGATTGAGGGAGAGGCCAATTTATATTTCCCATTATATAGTCTTTTGTGTATGATGTCAAAGGTAAACCTAAATCAAGTAAATCAAAATAAACTTGAAAAAAAAACCTTAAAGTTTGCTAGTATAAAATAATATTTAAGCCAGGCACTGGTGACACATGCCTATAATCCCAGCACTCAGGAGGCAGAGGTAGGCAGATATATGTGAGTTCGAGGTCAGCCTGGTCTACAGAGTGAGTTCCAGGACAACCAGGGTTACACGGTAAAACCTTATCTCGAAAATCAAAAACAAAAACCAACCAAAGAAACATCAAACAACAACAAAAAGAATTACCATATGATCCAATGCTTATATGCTTATTTTTACTTCTAGTTACATAATAAAATAATTAAAAATATATGTTCAGGTCACATGGGAGCCTGGGGTCTGGGCTGCAACCTGTGGCCTTTTTGGTGTTCAAGGGCCGTGCCACTGCCAGAGCCATGCTGGTATGAGTGATCTGTGCTGCCATCTGGGACCATGGTGTCGTCTGGGCCCTGACTGCTGCTGAGGGACATGTCTGGGTCCACGAACCTACAACGGCCAGGGTATGAGTCGTGTCTGTGGCTCCTGTTGCAACAAAGGACCATGTGGTTGCTTAGTGTCTGATCAGCCACCTGGGACCATGTTGATGCCCAAGAGCCATGTTGCAGCAGGGGCCATACAGATCTGAGTGGCACATACTCATACTGTGCCATGGTGACATCTGGGCTAGGGCTGCAACTGGGGACAATGTCTGGGTCTGTGGCCCTACTGCAGCCAGGGTCTGTGTTGATGTCCGTGGCTCCTGTTGCCACCGAGGGTCATTCAGATTTTTGGTGTCTGGGCTGCCACCTGGGGCCATGTTGGTGTCCTAGAGCCGTGCTGCCACTGGGTCCATGCCAATCTGGGTGGCCTGTGCTTCCACGCAGAGCCAGGATGTCATCTGGGCCGAGCTTCTGCCAGGGGTCATGTCAGGGTCCATGGTTCTGCAGTGGCTGGGGTCTGTGTTGATGTCTGTGACCTGTGTCACCTTAGGGGACCATAGGAACCATTCGTGATGAAATCGGAGGGCCATCCTGAGCCGGGCCCCGTCCCTCACTGGAGAGCTGGCCCCTGCACTAGAGAGATGGTCCCAGCCCTCACCACAGGCTAGGAAGAACTGATTTTGAGGGCATGAGCATTGGGGATCTGGCTCCACCCTTTATCTGAGGCTGGCTGCTCCAGTGGCCTGGGCTGACCAGTTCTGTTACCATTCAGGCCCACAGCCGGGCCTTGGGCTGGCCCACCCTAACATCTGCCTACCCCTTCTAGGACCTGCTGGAGCTCATGAAGGACTGGTCCTGTCGAATGATACCCGCAAGATCTCTATGACTTGGGCCAGCTGGGGATAACCGAGAGGAGTTTCGGTGAGAATCCAGTGAAGATGGTGTACAAGAAACCAAAGGCCTTGAACCAGACCAGTGACTCATTGCAACGTACATTTGCTAGTAAAGCTGATTGGATAAAAGGGTATACTAAGTGATACATCGAAGTTCCCCATGCCGCCAGGACGAATGAAGAGGTGTTGGAGAGGTGGGAAAGATGGAGAGGTGAAGAGGTTTTTGTTTGTTTGGTTTTGATTTTTTAAGAATTTTCTTTTGGTGGGGGTGCTTCAGGGGTGAGGGGAGGATATGGGGAGACTGGCAGGTGAGTAGAATTAGGATATAACCTGTGAAATTTCCAAAAAAAAATCAATAAAGGAATTATATTAAGTCAAGAAGTGGTGGCGCACACCTTTAATCCCAGCACTAGGGAGGCAGAGACAGGAGGATCTCTGTGAGTTTGAGGCCAGCCTGGTCTACAAAGTGAATTCCAGGACAGCCAGACTCATTACACAGAGAATCCCTGTCAAGAAATTATGTTAAATTAATACATGTGTATGTGTGTTTGTGCAAATATTTGTGCACAAGTAATTAATGATCATGGTGTAAACGTGGAACTCATAAATATCCTCTCTACACAGCTTCTGACCACAGACTTATAGGAATTACTTGCCCTAACAGCCAACTCCAGGAGAGGACTTTTCAGATACCCAGACTCCTTTCTATTCTAAACCTGCTGCTAAGGATGAAAGATAACAGCTCGAGGACCTCAGCCACACCCACACATCTTCCACTATGAAATAGCTGAAAAAGGACTGCCTGGCTCAGACTACAGAATGGGAATGTCTCAAAAGAACACACACGGAGGTAGCTGTCTGCCAACAGTGACAAAATCAGCTAAAGAGCCACCTCATCTGCTCTGCCAACAGCACCAGCATCATGTAGAAACTCCAACCTCTAGATTGACCTCTGTCGTCCAAGATTCTCGGTAATAAGGGTACTTTTATCTGAATCTTGATCCACAGGAAGAAGAGCCCCCAGGACACCTCAGGAAGAACGACCTTCAGAGTTTGCTCTACCTCTTGTGAGGTTCACCACAGGTTTTGCTCCAGAAGTAGCTCATTTCTTCTTTTTTTAAGAAATGTGTATCCATTTAGCACCTGACGGATATTTATATGAATTACACAAACTACCTCTAGTGGCTGCAAACATAAAGAGAAACACAATTTTATTTTTTATTTTTATTTTTGCTTTATAAATAAACACAATTTTAAAAAGGAAAAACAGAAACAAAAAATCTAAACAGAAACTAAAAAAACAAAAACAATTACAAAAACCAAACCAAAACCTGATGCTTATGGTAGCTGTATGTCCAAAGGGCAAAAAGAGGAAGTGTGAACTTTAATTGCTGAACAAACACCTCATGTGGGGAGCACAGCGCTCCTCCAGATTACTTACCATTCTGTAAGCAAACACTAGAGGAGACAAACGGGAAGCTAAAATCAAATTACAGACATGTATCATTTTAATGCTAACATATGATAAACTGTGCTTATGGATCCATCATATTGATGCAGAGTTTTGAGATCAACGAGATCTTTTTACAGCCCACTGGTGCGTGACATGAGGACCTGAGATGGCAGACATTCACATTCATCAAAAGTTGTCCTGCCAGTGGCTCCGAGCTCACTGTTGTACCAACACAATTACTAATGTGGACTTTTGTGGGAGTAGGTAATGTGGCAAGTAGGATTTATTTATTTATTTTTGTTTGTTTGTTTTTGTTTTTGTTTTTTTGGATCCAGGGTTCTCTGTGTAGTCCTGGCTGTCCTGGAACTTGCTTTGTAGATCAGGCCGACTTTGAATTCTCAGAGGTTGCCTGCCTCTGCCTCCTTAGTGCTGAGATTAAAGGTGAGTGCCACCGCGGTTGGTGCAAGTAGGATTTACTAAGAATTATAGAAAAGTGAGAAATTGAGGAAAAGTGAGTGGAACTTTCTAGAATTGTGAGGGATTTCCAAAGGGGGAAAAAGCCATTGAAATCCTTTGTCCAGCCATTTTACAGGCCAGTGACAGAAACTGGACAGACTGAGGTAATCTCTAATGAGACTGATTAACTCTCTGGACCGTCATGAGCTGAGCCAACAGAGAAGCCACATCCCCCAGGTTCAATCAGAGAGATGATCCTTTGACGTTTTGTGTCCTGCTCTCCTGGTTAGGGGTGTAGAAGGCCCCCGACCCCAGCCCTCTCGAACTCTGGCTTAGTTGTCAGTCACTTGGCCAGCATGGCTACCGTGTGACTTTGCAGGTGACTTGTTAATTACACTAAGCTCTCTGACTGTGCTAATTGTTCTTGACTGCCTGCTTTTTTTTTTTTTTTTGCTTTTTTTTTGGCTGGCTGATGTTGCTACCTTTGACCTTGCAGGTGTTCCAAGTGCTGTTAGTATTAAACTTTCTTTGTTCTTACAATTGCCAAAAAGCAGCTGCAGTGTTCTTGGTTATCTTTTTCTCTACAGGATGGTTTGGGGTCTCTTTCTTGAAATGGTAGTGGTGTGATCATCCTCACTTACGACTTAGCCTATTATAATCAGCCACGCTAAAGCTGATGTATTAAAGGAAGTAATATAATACGCCAACAGTACCTAGCATGTGCTTCGCAAAGGGGAAAAGTCTCAGAAAAGCTAGCCAGCCTTTGTCACTGGCCTTGCTTCTTAGAGCCCCTTTGTCTCGTCTCAGGCTTACTCGGCTATCTCATACCCAGCTGTCAATGTCTTTGCCTCTTCATGGTGTTTCTGGATTCACTGCTTCAATCCTTCCATTGCCTTTTAACCTTACTCTCCCTTCCCACTGCTCTCACTATAGGCCCCTTTCCTTACTACCCACTGAGCTGATTCCTACCTCAACATGTGACTTAATTTTTAGAAAATTACATAATTGCATGCAACTGGAAATTCATATTTTGCATACTAAATTATATAGTAAAGAATTTGTGAAATTGCAAGCTAAAAAAGGGAACAACTAAGTTTTCTGAATACACAATATATATGACTTTAATTTTAGTAATTGCTCAACTATACCTGGGCAGGCATTCATCGGGCTACCCATACTGAGGTTCCTGTTATGGTTATACATTGCTTTCTACACATTTGATCTTTGTGTTGTCTTGAATCTTAAGGAATAGGCTTCCTAAACTTGCTCTATTCAGTGCCTCTTATATAGCTTTCTAGTAGCAGTTTGCTATGACTCTGAAGGGAAAAAGCACACTTTCTTCAGACTATCTATGAGGTATGGTCAACAGCTTTAAATGGTCTCTTTCTTTCCATAGATACACACACTAAAAAAAAAAAAAAAAAAAAATGGCGCCTCCACTGACCAGAAAATCACTATGTAGCCAAAGAGGGCCTTGAATTCATCATAATCCTTCCATCTTGTCTCCTGAACAGGATCACAAGCTTGAGCTACCATGACTGCCTCCAGATGGTGTTTACCTTTCTCTAGACTCACAGGTATGACATTATAATAATGGCGTCCTCTTTCAAAGAGATTCCCCTCACCAACTAAGTATATAGAAAGAATGCCCCTGGAGACTGCTGGAGAGGTTGGCCAGCTGCAGAAATGGAAAATGCCTCTTCAGTGCCCTTGGGCTCTACGGAGTGCTCAGGAGAACTTACAATGCTGCCCTCCTTGCTCAGGTGGGTCTGCTTCAAGCAGGAATGCAAGCCTTAGGGCACTTTACAGAGGGGGGGGGATGGCTGGCTGACATCAAAGAGATAGGCTACCACTCATAAATGGGGCAAGCTAGAATCCCAGGAGTGTGGTAGCTAAACCTCCAAAGAGAGAGGAGAAAAAATTTAATTAACAAAGAAATACAAGTCAAAAAAGGAGAGAGTGGGGCCTCCTTCTGCTTTTGGGGGACCACCTCTGAAGGTTCTGGCCCTACTTAGAAACTCAGCCAGGAAAGTAAACTTCAGACCTTAAACAAGTAAAGAATCAAAGAGGCAACTGCAGCTTAAAGCAAAAGAACTTTGAACCTTAAGGACTGAGTAAACACTAGGTCTAGTAAACAAATACTAGTCCCAGGTTAGTTATTAATTTATTAACAAGCCACTAAATAAAAAACAGAAGGCACATTGACACATTTTTTTCTTTCTTTCTTTCTCTCTCTCTCTCTCTCTCTCTCTCTCTCTCTCTCTCTCTCTCTCTTGGTTTATCGAGACAGGGTTTCTCTGTGGCTTTGGAACCTATCCTGGAACTTGCTCTGTAGACCAGGCTGGCCTCAAACTCACAGAGATCCACCTGCCTCTACGTCTGTCTGAAAGACGGGTGCTGGGATTAAAGGCGTGTGCCACCTCCGCCTGAAAGACCGGGTTTCTCTGTGTGTAGTTTTGGCTGTCCTGGAACTGACCAGGCTGGCCTTGAACTCACAGAGATCCACCTGCCTCTGCCTCCTGAGTGCTGGGATTAAAGGCATGCAGCACCACAGTTTGTTTTTCTTTTATGCTATGCTGGGAGTTGTGAATGCTAGGAAGGGTCTCTCCCACTTGGCTTCATTCCCAGGCCTGATTGGTTTTTGTGTCTTTACAATGTACATTATAACTGAAATAACAATTGTGAAACTGTTCCAACTGACAAAAGTCACAGGATTAATCATATCTTACCTCAAATTATTGTAGCCCCTGGATACTTCTCAAATCTGAACTATTTTGATCCCTCTAATCTTTAAATATATATAAAGGATGTGCTTGAAATGCTGACCTTCAGCTCTTTGCTTGACTAAATTTTTCATAGTTATAACATTAATGCAGTAAAAGGTGTATATGGCACATGAATGTTCCCACATGAATAATAAAAGTTGCCACAAGTCTTTGGCACTTACAAAGTGGCTCAATAAAATGATAATCCAGGCCAAGCATGTGGCTCACACCTTTAATTTGGGAAGCATGAAGCGAAGCAGATCTCTGTGAGTTTGAGGCCTGCTGGGTCTACACAGCAAGACAATGTCTAAAAGAAGAAAGAAAGGCATAATGCAGTTAAAGTAGGGTTTCTAAAGATTAAAGTTATTACATAAAACAAATGATGAAGGAGTGACTGTCTCACTGCTTCTATTTTTGAAAGACCAATGTATCTATTTTTCAGTCTAAAGTCCACCAATACATTTCCCTATGGATGTAAAATGAAGGACACTTCTACAACCTTAAGGCTGTGTATTGGCTGTGGGGAAGGCTGTCCTTGCTAGATGGGACCACAGCCTTAAGAATGTAATAGCAGCCAATGCTTTTAAATTTCCAGTTCCTGGTTGGAGAGTTGGCTCAATGGTTAAGAGCACTTGTTCTTGGAAGAGACCTGGGTTGCATTCCCAGCATTCATATGGAGGCTCCCCACTTCCTTGGGTACCAGGCATGCATGTGGTACATAGACATACATGCAGGCAAAACACTCATACACACAAAATATAATAAAATAAAAATATATTTAAAAAATTACCAATTCCATTCAGATATAATCAATAATTCTTATAACTCGTGCATATGCCCAATCAGTTTTATTCAGTGCTCATTTTAACAGACTTTTAGGTTGCTTCTGTGTCCAAAAGTACATAACACACCTTTTCTACATACTCATTTAGTAAGTACAAACAGCTTTGCACATATATGATTTGTGTGTGTGTGTTGGGTGACACTGTTCCTGGGGCAACATGAACAAATGTTTACTCACCTCTAGATAATTATCCAAGACAAAATAAAGATACCAAAGTCCTACTTGCTGAAGCACAGGGTTTTATTGGGGTTACTTACAGGTATGGGTGAGGATTTACTTATGAGAGCAGCAGTGACTCTAAGGCAGTCACATCACCAAAGCCCACCCCCAGCACGGACAACCATAGCTCTTGAAAGTTGGGATGCTAGGCTCACTGTACCACATGCAAGCCGCTAATCAATGAAGATTAAAGAAGACTGGCTGCTCTCTGCTTCTCCTAGGCAGCTTGGCTGGTTCAAGTATGTCCCACAGCAGTCTTTATTGCTTATATAAACAAGCTTGGGGAAAGAGGGGCCTGGTGCATCTGGTTAGCTCAGGGACTTCCTGAGTCTAATGTGCCTCCCTTTAGAAATCCTTGCGTCTTAATGATGGAATATATCAATTTGCAGAATTTGCTAAGCACCATGGTGTGTGTGTGTGTGTGTGTGTATGTGTGTGTGTGTGTGTGTGTGTATGATCACATATAGTATGTTTACATTTTGGTGAATGCAAAGCCGAAATAAGCACAGTCAAGACACAAAAGAGTGGACAAATATTTATCACCTCCATGCAGTAGGCAAAGAGAGCAAGGAAGTCATTTCCAAAGTGATACTCTCCACGCACAAGAGAAGCATGCAGATTCAACATAGGGGATTATGCATAGTCATACGAAGGTGGGCAATTCCTAAGCATGCTCAGTTTAGGAGTACATTCTAGACCTTGCTCAGTTTAAGATTACCATTTTCAAAGGAAAAGCTAGTAGATACATTTTTGCTGTTTAGCTCAAAGTCTCAAAGATTCCAGGGATGAGCCAGGAGGTGGTGGCTCTCGTCTTTAATCCCAGTACTTGGGAGGCAGAGGCAGGCGATCTCTGTGAGTTCAAGGCCAGCCTGGTCTACAGAGCTAGTTCCAGGACAGGCTCCAAAGCTACAGAGAAACCCTGTCTCGAAAAACAAAACAAAACAATAAAAAACAAACAACTGACTCCCCCCCCAAAAAAAAAACCCCCAAAAGATTACAGGAATAAACAGAAATGCCTGTGGGCATGCTCAGTTTGCACCATAAGGTTTTAGCTGAAAATAACAGGAAGGACATTTTTGAAGGTGCATTAACATGGGAGCCTGCCCCTGATGGTGCCTGCTTTGCTTAGTCACTAACTTATGTACATGTTTGCGTGGGTGTCCTCAATTAGACTCCACTTTATTTTTTTGAGTCAGGGTCTCTCACTGAACCTGGAGTTGACTGATTCAGCTAGGCTGGCTGATGAGCTCCAGGAATGCTCCTGTCTCACCTTCACATCCTAGTGCTTGAACTAGAGCCTCCCTTATGTGAGTGTTGGATTCCAATTCAGACTTTCATAATGTGCGGTGGACACTTTGGTGAAGCTATCTTCCTAGGACTTGCATAAAAGATTTTGATGCCATCCACCCTTCTCCCGAAACCCAGGTAGGTATGACACTGGATGAAGGATGTGTTCAGTGGGATTTGACATGCAGAATACTCAAGTCGTCTTCCACTAAATTGAAACATTCCTTCCAGAGAGAAGGAGGTGATTCATGAGACACAGGAAGCTCAGAAATGAGAAGACTCATCCCCCAAAGTAGAAGAGCGGAAGCAACTGTTGCTCTCTTCTCTTGAGAGCCTCGGATCTATAGCTACATTGCCTGCAACTTGTGCAGGGAGTCCAGAGATGCAGCATCAGTGAGTTGTTGCCTGTGTTCCTGCAAACAACCCTTCCCACCCGCTCCTGAAGTAATCCCAGTAGACTCTTTGGAATACCAAGCTAGACTTGGATGTGCTCTTTCTTCGGTCTGTTGTTGGTGCTCTATATGCAATGAACAGATGTGTGTTCATACCTTCTTAGGAAAAAGTCCCAACACATTCTAAGTCCAATACAGATTAGAATTTTGAGTTCCAGTGGAGAGTGATCTCCACAAACACACACCACGTGTATGTGTTCTAAATGAATTGTACATTTTCTTCAACCTGAGCTGTCATGTTATTAGAAAGTCAGGATAAATGCCTGCCACCTTCCCTTCCAATTTTGCAAACATGGCAAATCTCTACCATCTACCTAGGAGTTAGTTGGCCAGGGCTACAATAACAAATCAGCACAGAATAAGGGCTTTTATTTTTTTGGGGGTTTTTTGTTTGTTTGTTTTTTGTTTTGTTTTTCAAGACAGGGTTTCTCTGTGGCTTTGGAGCCTGTCCTGGAACTAGCTCTTGTAGACCAGGCTGGTCTTGAACTCACAGAGATCTGCCTGCCTCTGCCTCCCGAGTGCTGGGATTAAAGGCATGAGCCATCATGAGCCCGGTTTAGGGCTTTTATTTTTTATTTATTTTGTGCGTGTGTGAGGTTTTTTGAAGATACGGTTTCTCTGTGTAGCACCTCTGGCTGTGCTGGAATTTGCTTTGTGGATCAGGCTGGCCTCGAACTCACAGAGATCTGCCTGCCTCTGCCTCCCGAGTACCACGCTAGGCTAGGCTTTGATCTTCTATTGCTGTTATTTATTTTGGGCAAATACTTTCTCTCTCACTCTCTTGTCTTCTAAGGCAGAGTCTCTTATATCCGAGGCTGTCCTTGAACTGCCTATGTAAGCAGTCAAGAATGTGTACGAAGTTCTGATCCTCCTGCATCCTCCTTTTTGGTGCTGGAATTAGAGGCACACACCACCACACTCAGTTTAGTCATAGCTAGAGAAGGAACCCAGGGCTTTCTGCATGCTAGCACTCTACCAACTGAGCTACGTGCCCAGTCCTAAGATGCACTATTTCTATTTAGTTCCAGGTGTAGAGGTGACAGAAAACCTGTCTAGGCGGGAGAAAGAGGCTCAGGCAGAAGTCCTGATGCTGATGATAAGTAGAGGAGAGGTACCTGGTGAGGTGTGGGATGTCATGGTGGTAAAATCTTAAGTCTCAGGCTGGAGAGATGGCTCAGCGGTTAAGAGCACTGACTGCTCTTCCAGAGGACCCAGGTTCAATTCCCAGCACCCACATGGCAGTTCACAACTGTCTGTAACTCCTGTTCTGGGGGATCTGACAACCTCACACCAATGTACATAAAATAAAGTTAAATAAATCATTAAAAAAATTAAAAAAAAATCTTAAGCCTCCTCTGGCAAAGAGCAGGCATCAGACTCTGTTGACAGCCTCGATAACCAGAGCCAACAGAAGACTGCTGCTCAGCAAAGATCAGAGCTTCCAGTTGGCAGCCAGAGATCAAAGAACTCATCCCTTCCCCCACAACTAGTTTGTGCAATCGAAACCTCCCTTCTCTCCTTCCACCTTCCCTTCCCCACTTCCTTCTGTTAGAAGACAAGAGAGAGAAAAAAAATGAGAGAAAGGGAGAGAGGAGGAGGAGAGGGACATGCACTAGCCTACATTGAATTCCCTCCCCGCCTGCTGCCCTGCTTTTTTCACTTCTTGGGCTGACAGCCATTCTTCTGGCCCGACCTTATTCTCCCCTTCTTTTGCATACACACACAGTCAATGAACCAGCCTCAGCTTACACAAGCAGCCTTGCCACCAGCACAGCTGCAATCTGCCTCAACGTGCAGCTCTCAGCCAGTGCCAAACTCCTAGACACTCTTCTGAAAACGTTAGACTCAGCAGCTGGGCGCTCCTAAGATCTGCTGGAGACATGCCTTGGGTTTCCACGGCTCCTGTTCTGAAAGAAGCAGCTTCTGCTCAAAGGGGGGGGGGGACTCCTCTCTGTCTTGAGGTCCACTGTTAGAATAAACCTTGAATAAGCTTTTCCAGTCCTTGAAGAGAGGGCATCTGATACCCTAGACTGGAGTTGCAAATGCTTGTTAGTGGCTATGGCTGTGCTGAGACTTGAACCTAGGTCCTCTGGAAGAACAGCCAGTGCTCTCAACTACTGACCTATCTCTCCAAGCCTGACAGCCATTTTCTTGGTGAGTTTTCCCTCACCTAAGAAGTAAATATCCAGGAAGCCATAAAGAGGGGGGTCAGTCTGAGACAGAACTCTAGGCCCCACCATTCAGCTCTTCTTGAAGGGTTCCATGCATGGCACCTAGAGCTTCACTGTACCCATCTTAAATCAGCTTCTGCATCGCCATTGCAGGGGTTCACATCTGCCAAAGACGCTCATTGCCTTCATGTTCCTTCTTAGCCACCTCACAAAAGAAGTGGCTCCTTCCGCTTCAGAGCAATGCTGTTGAAGTCAAGAGAAACGTCAGCGTTGGATGCCCACAGTTGCCAGTAGGCTGGTGACAGCCTCCACTTTGGTGGGAAAACGGCTATGAGGGTGGGAGCTCCTGGCTGGCTAGCAAAGGACTGCCCACACACACGAAACTGGGGGGGCTGGTGCAGAGCACGGGTGACCATGAAGATGGGTCAGGATACTTCAAATGCAAACTATTGTGGGGGAAAGACAAAAGCTCCCTGTTTGTTTGCTTGTTTTGGAAACAGGGCTTCTCAGGGCAACAATCCTGACTTTCCTGGAACTCGCTCTGTTGACACACATTCACCCAGGGTTTCCAATGATCTCCATAACCTCCCAAATAGAACCACCAACTGGAGACCAAATGCTGGCAGACGTGGACCTATGGGGGATGCTTCATATTCAAATCACAGCAGTTTCCATGCACATCCAAACGCAAAAGGGCAAATTCTGTTGGATTTTAGGGCTCAAATGTTCTCTTTATTTGGGACCAATGATATGGCTCAGTGGGTAATGGGACTTGGCAGGCACCTGCCACCAAGCCCGATGACTTCAATTCAATCCCCAGGACCTACATGGTAGAAAGAACTGATTCTCACAAGTTGTCCTCTGAAAGCCACATGTATGACACATGCTTTTCTTCCTACATACACACAAAATAAAATAAGGTAATCAAATTAAAAAAAAAACCCTTATTTGTTTAACCCTCTGTCTCCTGAACCCACCCAGGTGGTGACCAAACAATCTCATTTCTGGGAATCAACTCTGAGAAGTTGAATGCTGGGCACCAAGAAGTAGATACCTTGCTAGCTCAACTCTGAGGAACAGTCCACCGTCCTCTGGATCAGACAGGTAATAGACACTTGGGAAGGAGAGACAGGAGGATTGCTGAAAGTTCAAGACCAGCCTGGCTGACAGAGTGAGTACTAGATCAGTGAAAGCTTCATAGCAGGACCCTGTCCCAGACAAAGACAGGGACATGGCATGCATGTGCCCACACTAGTCTTATTCTTAGTTGTAAATTGGGGGAACAACAGAGTCTCTTGAAACCTTGACAAAATATCCACAGTCCTCCTTGGGAGGCAGCCCAGGAACCTGGGGAGTACTGAAGGAAACCCGCATTTTCCCTTAAGCCCTTGTCTGCATTCCACTTTCTATGCTGAAACACTCAAGGTGGGCAAGGGGATCAATGCCTGTGACCCCAGCACTTGAGAGTTGGAGGAAAGAGGAGTTCAAAGCTATCCTCAGCTACACTGTGATTCTGGGCCAACTTGGGTTTTGGGAGAAAAAGACAAGAAATACAAGGAAGTGAAAGAAACAAAGAAACAAACAAAATCCCAAAGGGCCTCAGGAAAGGAGAGAAGCAAATGCAGGAAATTGTTATTCTGACCTCTGTACATGAAGCATGACATGTAGGCACACAACTCACAAACATCAAATCACATCACACACACGCACTCGCACACACACACACACACACACACACACACACTGTAGCTGTGTAGCTGGCAAGTCTTGCATTGGATATTCTCCCTGTATTGTGCAATGCAGTAACAGTATGTATATTCCAGACGCTAGTACATGACTTGAGAGGAAAAAGACTCCCTTTCCTCCACAATCTCCGGCTGAGGAGTGAATGCCAGGCACTAGAAGACACTGGTGTCCTGACAGGAAAAAGTTGTAGTGGGATGGAAGTTAGGTCATTCAGTTGCACATGCATTTAGCTGCACTAGGCCAGGGATTACAAAGGCAGATGTCAAAGGAGTGTGGCAGTCACCCAAACTCTCACAGCTGGCTCAGCCTGAGGCTCTGGATACAAAAGCTGCTTATCTCACAGATTTCAGTGTCTACCCCTCAGTGTAGGAATAGCACTGCTTCAGTAGGGCGGCCAACTAAGAAAGGAAGAAGCCTGTCTCACAGCTTCTCCTCTGAGAGAAAGACGAAGTCGGGAATGTGTGCCAACACAGCATCCCTTTTGCTTTTACAACGCCATTTCCAAAATTCCTTGCATAAGCCAGGCAGTGCAAG
>PVIU01026827.1:0-21410 GCA_004026605.1 Ondatra zibethicus | reverse complement strand
GCACTGGTGACCAGTTCTTATGTAAAACCCCAAGGGCTCAGACAATAAGAGCAACAATGAATAAATGGGACCTCCTGAAACTGAGAAGCTTCTGTAAAGCAAAAGACACAGTCATTAAGACAAAAAGGCAACCTACTGAATGGGAGAAGATCTTCACTGATCCCACATCAGACTTTATTCTTCCAAAGCCACTACCAGCTGAAAGTCTGCCATCGACAGGAAAAGAAACTTCGAGAATGGTCTGGCAGTTGTCGCCTCTTTCAAAAAGTAGGAGCCAAGGTACTAACTAGTTTTTAAATAAAAATTAAAATTCTTTCCATTTGTAATGGTCTTGTTTCTCCCGAAACCTTTTAATGAGTCACGTGTTCACTCCATTCACCCATTAAAAGTGTTTGGTTCAATGTCATTGTGTGTTTTTATGTATTTATTGGTGTGTGGCAGGGTCATGGAGTGTACAAGAGAGAACAGAGGACAACTTTCAGGCATCATCTCTCTCCTTCCATTCTTCCTGAACCCAGGATTGAACTCAGGCTGTCAGACTTGGCAGCAAGCACCTTTAATCACGGCACCATCTCGCCAGCCCAGTTTCTTTCACATGTATTTGTTAATCTTGCCCGTGTGGGGGCAATTGTCTTACAGTATGTGCAGCATACACACATGCATTGCCATACTCTATGACTGCTTCTTTCCCTCTAGCAACACAACCGTGTTCATGCCACCATCTCTTCCCGGCTGCCTCCACTTCCTCCAGCCCAGCAATCACTCATCCATCTTCTAGCTCCATAGATGGAGGTGTTCTGGCCTCAACAGTGGCATACAGCCTCTGTTATTTTGTGACTGGCCTTCAAAACATTCCTGTGTCACAACAAGGAACAGTATTCGTGAGCAAACACTAGCCCTTCATTCCCATCATGAGGACATATCATGCTTTGTGTATCCAGGTGACAGGGGATAAGCATTAGGGGTCCTTCCCACCTTCCAGCTATTATAGCCATGGCTGCTAAGACAGCCCTTGTCACATGCATCTTCACTTCTATCCAGCATGTAACTAGCACTGGAATTGCTCTGTGACTCGATAACTATGTCCAGCTCTCTCAGCTTGCTTTCTAACATGGCTGTACCATTTTATGTCCCCACCCAAACTATAAAAGGGCTTCATTTTCTCCACCTCCTTGTGAACACAGACTATTATTTGTTTTCACGACAGCCATTCCAGTGGGTGTGAAGTGTTGTCTCATTGGGGTTTTGCTGTGTGAGGAGTGCAGCTGACCCTTTTCCTGACACCTTAAGGAGTCCTAGTGGAATCACTGACGTTTACCATGAAGATCAAAGGAGAGACTGTGAAGCCCAAGGCTCATCCAAGTCTGTAGACAATGTCCTCTTTACGTTCTCAATTGCATATTTCTTTAGAGAAATACTTATGCAAAACCCTTGCTCATTTTTCAAAACGTTGTCATTTAATACTTTTTATGTATTCTAGATAGACTTCCTCATCAGACAAATGTTTGCAAATTTTTCTTTCATCCTGAGGCCTGGCTGTCTTTTCACCCTCTTGCTGGAATCCATGCAGCCCACTTTTTCATTTTTGTGTTTCGGATAAGGGATCTCATTCACTTTGTGTTCAGTATTTACTTCCGCTTCTCATCGTTCATCCACCCACTCAGTCACTCATTCATCATCCATTACATGTCAAGTTCTCTGAGCACTTGGGGGATACACTAGGAAAGACCAACGAGAGTAAGTGTTTTAAAGAAAACAAACAGATAATTAAGTAAAAGTAAATTGTATGGTGCGAATGTCTAAGCTAGGAAAACAGCTTTGGGTGTGAGAGGGGTGCTCATTTCGTCTGTGGATGGAACCAGCCAAGTAGGCAGGAGATGGATGATGAAGAAGGTAGTAAACATGGAGGGGTTTAGGATTTATATCATGTGTGATTGGAACCCTTGATATGAGGGTGGGCGGGTGCTCCCTAGGACAGGAGCCAAGGCCATGTGGTGCTGAGCTTCTGTTTTCATCTTCCTGGAGGAACCACAATAGGGCGGCAATCGAGCTAGGACTAATAGGAAGTTGTATGCTTTCTTGATGCTCTGGACAAAAGCAGATGAAGGAAGGAAGGCTTATTCTGTCTCCCAGTTGAAATGTTCAGTGCATCACGGTGGGGAAGTAAACTGTGGCCGCAGGAATGTGAGACAGCTGGCCCCACTGCATCTTCATGCAGGAAGCAGAGAGCAGCAAATGCTGGCACGTCAGCTCACTTTCTCTCTTTTTACTCACTGTGTGATCCCCGGTGCATGGGATGCATCATCCATGGTTACTGTGCATATTCCTGTCCCAGTTAACCAAGTCTAGGAGTTCCTTCGCAGACATGCCCAGGGGTTTGTTTCCATGGTGCTTCTAAATCCCATCAGGTTAACGAGATTAACCCTTAGACCAAGTCTCTGGATAATTTTGTGGTCTCCCAACAAACAAGAGAAACTAGGCAGTCTATAGCTATTAACTGTTAGAACTAACATAATCTACCTTCTCCTGAAGCCACCTTATGAATTCCTAATAGATCTGTTGACATTTGCCATGAAGATGAAAGAAGAGAAGCCAAGCCTGGGGCTCATCAAAGTCTAGTTCTGAAGCTTCCATATCACACAGGAGCTTGTTAGGCATGCAGAACCCCAGATCTCACCCAAACATACTGGATTCAAATCTGTATTTCAAAAAGGTCCTCACATGATCTGTGTGCTTGTTCAAGCTGAAGAAATGTTGATGGTGTTTAACAAAATAGCCTCAGAATAATGTTGAGGGCTTCAGAAGGTTTTGATGGGCTTGCTGAGTCAGAAGACAAATGGTGCTGTCATCTTTAAGCTCTTCTTATAGACTCTTCTTGATTCCATTCTTTCTTTGGCTCATAGTATATCTTCATCCGCAAAGGCCCATGGGTCTTCCAGTACCCGCAAGGCTTAGCTCCTTTCTGTTTCCATAGCCTTCATCTTGGCCATCACATATTATTACAGCGCTATCAATAGAGATTCTTTCTCCCTCTCAAGCTCTCCCATTTACCTAAGTTTTCTGACTCTCAAATCTTCCCTGGATTTTTTTTTCTTGCTTGCTTTTAAAGTAAAAGGTATATTCAGGTCTAGCTTTGAAGGCCCTCTCTGTTCAAGCCCCAGAGATGATCTTTCCCACCTCTTCCCAGTTGCCCATTCGTATATCCATACCTTTGTTGGCCAGTTAGCAGGCTCTCCCCCAACTCCTTTTCCATCATCTTTCACAAATATCACATCTCTCAGGATTTTCTTTTTCTAGCAGTACAATTTCAGGCACCGGAAAGGAGCTTCTCAACTACGGCATTAGCTTGTGAGGACTCACGTCTGTCTCCCTCCCACCTGTAGCAGCTGCAGCACATAGTAGGGAATTGGTAAATATTTGCATCCGAGGCTGATAAAGACATGGGAAAATTCCCAGATCCACAAGCACGTGGTTGCTCTTAATGTATTTCCTCTAAGGGCCTGTGCTACAGTTCAGCAATTGTGTCAACAGCTTCTTTATGGAGCCAATCGTGGGTAGACAGCCTTGGATCAGCTGGGTGGCAGGCACTGGACGAGCTCCAGAATTTTAGGCCAGATAAAAAGCTGTGAATTTGTATTTTAAGAGCCCTGTCTTCTGTGGAGCTAACCTCCTCTTCGAGTGTGTTTGGATAGTCCTTCCCCTACCTGCTAGGTCACTCAGGGCCAGCAGCTTCTTAGTAGCTATGTCCGACACAGACTTTCAGTTGAGTCTGACCCACCTGAGCTTTGGGGTAATCCAGAGCATTTATGCCAAGTCTATGTAGTTTTCCTGTTCTTGAACATTGAACTATGCAAGTTTCTGAGACATTGCCACCAAATGACTTTGTGTATACATGCAATGCTTTTAACGGTATGAAGGTAAGCAGACATGGAAGAAAGCAAACCCACTCCTACTATGCAATCACAGGAAAACACAAGTCCATAAGAATGAGCTAGCTAGCCCAACCCCTCAACAAGTTGTCCCAACAGGAACTGGTGATTGGAGCATGAACGGGGTTCAGAGCATGAACAGGTGTTCAGAGCTCATAAATTGGGGGTTACTCTTTGGTTAGCAGGCTCCCGGCAGTGCCATTGATACCACTGACACAAAAAGTTTGGGGGGTGAACATAGATAACATTTGCTGGTCTGAACATGCATACCTATGACCAGCATGGCCCATGAGATAATCTGTGCATTGGCTTGGGAGAAGAATATATTTGCTGTCTCTTCTAAACTGAGCTCATTGAAACTGAGAGCATCTCCTTAGTCACCGAGATCCATGGCTTTCTGGACAGTGACAGTCAGCATCGGGTCACTATACCAAGGCCAAGGGTAATCAAGTTTTAAGGAGGAAGGGGTTCTTTTGACTGATGGTTTTGGAGGTTCTGATCCATGATCAGTTGGCTCTGGTGTTTTATTGTTGGCTCTGAGGCAGCATTCATGACAGGGGCATGATATGGGATGAAACTGATTCCTTCATGGACACAAGAGACAGGAGAAGGAACTGGAGTCTTTCAAAGATAAGTCTTAGTGACTACATCCCTCCCATCAGACCTCACTTCCTTCCACCACTCCCCAGCAGCAGCACCCTGGGGAGCAAGCTCTGACCACATGTGCTCTTGAGGAACACCCAAAATCCAAGCCACTGCAAACTCCCAACTCCTCTCTCACCATAACTGTCATGTTAACCATGGGTGTTGAGTTGTGCTTCTGCCTTGAAGAGAAATAAGAAACCTACTGAGATGCTGACAGGCATTAACATCTCTGTGAATAACAGGCTCATGGATGTCCTAAAAGAAGTCTCTAGAACACAAACCCTTCTGTTATCAAACAGTCTTGTTGATCTGCCAGCTTCAAAATACATTGGAGTTTGCAAAGCAATCTGTTTAACGGCAAAGGCCATCTGTGCTAAGGATCGTGTGGGGAAGTCGCTTGTGGAGTGACAGCTATTTCTTTGCAGGAGTTGGAGAAGGGACACATTTCTTTCTTTGTTCTCATCAACTAGAGAGGTGAAGAGTTGATGGGTGGTCTACGAAGGCCATGATATATGGGGAAACATAAACTACCCCATTTTAGACCACTGGGTACTGGTTACTACAACCTGCTAGTTTGATGACCTTGGGAAAGATAGCACGGAGATCTTACCAGAAACTTGTGGCACCTTCAAAAAGATGAAATGAAAGTTCATAATAAAACACGGAATTTTCAATTACTGTCTCATCTCCTGTGGCCTGCCTGTTGCCATGTCTCAGGCTCCCAGAGGCCATCCTGCTATCTTTACCCTCTTCTACCTCTGACTTTAGGCCCCTTCAATGGGAAAATGTGAGTTCCCATTGTAGGTGAGAACATAACTCTAGTAGGTACCTTCTGAGCTTCTCATAGGAGGTGGTCCTTGGATGTCTTTCTCAAAGCATCTAGAACTATCTACCTACTACACTGGTTGTTTGTGAATATCTTACAAAGATTGAGTAATGAAACTGTTGGTCTAAGGTGCTTTCTAGAAAGTTCTCATTAGATTTCAAGTATCTTCTAATGCTCCTGCCCTCTTGATTACTTAATAGCATGTTTACTGTTCAGCACAACCAGTAGCCAGGACCGGAAACTGGACCTCTGACTGTGACACTGGACCTGCTCATGAGGAGAAATATCACATTGGCAAGACATGGGCTTCTCTTCTAGAGCCTCCTACGTCCTGAGGTCACTTTACCTTTGATAAGCCTTATATTCTTCTACTTCTCCAAGCTGGGGATGGACACTAGGACCATGTGCATGCTAGACAAGTGTTTTAACCTCTAAATGAGGTAAAGCACAACACTTTGTCTTACTATGTAGCTTTGAACGTACTCTATAGTCCAGGCTGGCTCAGATTCAGTCTTCCTGCTTCGGGCTCCTACATGCTGAGATTGTAGGTATAGACCATGATGCCCACCCAGCATAGTATGTTTTTATGAGAGGATTTCTTTGTGTTTGCTCCTCCATTGCTAAGAAGGGCTCTCCTGTAGTCTAGACCATGCTTGGACTTGCTGTGTAGCTTTTGAAGAACTATGAACTAATTAATCATCCTGCCTCTGCCTCCCAAATGCTGACATTGAATCATGCTCCATTTATGTGGTGCTAGGGATCAAACTTGGGGCTTTGTGCATGTTAGGCAGGGACTCTAGTAACTGAGCCTTAGCAGCAGCCTATAAGAGGGATTCTGAGACACCATCCAAGATCACCTGGGGAGAGTCTTACAGTTCAATACAGCTGTCTGCCATCATTGTGAAATCAGAGTAGTAGGCTAGTGCTAGCATGTCCCCTCTCAATCATCTTCATAGCCTTTTCTCAATGGAAATGGCTATGGCCATGACACCTTGACTGCATGGCTTCCTGAAACCAATGAGATGTAAATAGTGAAATGCCAATATGAGAAGAGGGAGGTCAGAGAAAGTTACATTGTAGAGGCAGGAGGGGGGGCAGAAACTTGGGGAGCTGTTTCCTCTCCCTCAAAGCTGGATTCCAGCAGGGCACATGTTCTTTAGAACAGGGTTCGGGTCAACTCTAGGCAGAATCCCTTCTATTGTGGCGTTGCTATGGGGAGAGGAAGGCAAGTTGGAAATACTATGCCCCTGTCATTCTCCTTGGTCTTTATATAAAGAATGCCTTCTTAATGAGCAGACCCCACAGAGTCTGGCCTTTTAGATAAACAAATGAGCACCAGCAGGGTACACTCATAAGAGAACTGCAGCGAATGGGCCACAGTAAGTCCAAATACGGGGGACCCGGGAGGTCTGAAATTATTGCTAATGAGCCCAGTTCCCCTTCCGCCTTCCTGCCTAAGACTTGTGCTGCCAAGGGCATCAAGAATGTGTGTGTCCTACTTACTCAGGAAGGAGCCATTCTGCACTCTGCCCTCCTACTGATAGAAGTAGTAGGAGCCTGGGTTAGATGTTCCTGGGTTCTTGACCTCTTAGCCAAAGAATTGAAAATAAGGGTCATATAGATTCGAAGAGGAAGCAAGAAGACTATTTGTAGATGGTACAGAAAGACACTATCAAGACTGACAGTGGTCTCATGAGTAAGGGTAATCACTGTCAAGACTGATGGTGGTCTCAGGAGAGAGTGTACTCACTGTCAAGACTGACGGTGGTCTCAGGAGGGAGGGTACTCAAGAGTCCCAGATTGCAGCTTGATGTCTCTTTTGGGAAGGGTTGTTAAAGGAAGGAGGGGTGGGCTACTAAAGGGAGTAATCTGATTGGTATGTGTCTTAGGATTTACTATTTCTGTGAGAGACACTATGACCATGGCAACTCTTTCAAAGAAAACATCTAATCGAGGATGGCTTACAGTTTCAGAGGTTCAGCCCATTATGATCGTGAAGGGGAGCATGGCAGTGTACCGTCAGACGTGGTGCTGGAGCAGAGAGTGCTACATCTTGCAGGCAACAGGAAGTTGACTGACTGTCACACTGAGGGACGCTTAAGAAAAAGAGACTTCAAAGTCTGCCCCCACAGTCACACACTTCCTCCAACAAGGCCACATCTTTTAATGGTGCCACTCCCTTTAAAGGGGCCATTTTCTTTCAAACCACTAAAATAGGTCAGGTGATACAATGATTTTTCCTACTGCACATGGTCTTTTCCATGATAATAAGATGAACCCTGTGCTTGCCCACTCAATCATAGGTATCCGACGGTAAATAGTTCTCCCCAAAAGGTGACCAAAGGATAGTTGGCCTTGCTGCTCAAGCACCCAAAGCCAGTTCAGACTGGATTCAGCCTTCTAGTCTATATACCCGGCTATATAGACTTGAAACAAGTCTGAGTGTTAAGGGCCAGGGTACCAAAATGCCATCATGCCTTCAAATAGGAAAGGTGGCATGATATAGAAGTGGATTTGGAAACAGGAGCACCCAGTAGGAGTTTCCATCCTGGTTCTTTTGGTAGCTTGTTAATTTGAGGTGGGTTATTCAATCCCTATGAGTACCAGCCACCTAATTATAGAGAGAGGCATCATTGTAATGCTACCCCATTATCAGCAAGAGAGCAGGAATCTTTAAACTGTGACATAGCAATTCAATCTCGTGTTGTTTCTGTCGTTATTAATAACAACAATACATAACCTACTATTATTAAAGAAGTGTTCAGCAGCCAGTAATTGAATTTGGGTATCCAAAGAAGTAGGTATGTGTTATTACTTTGAACGATCAAAACTTCTTTCCTATAAACAAATATAATGACATCTATGTATGAAAATTCAATAACAAAAACCATTACTTTATACTAACTTGAAGAGTAAAAATTGAAGATAAGATAATGGGCTGTATGTACCCTCTTTCCAATTTCAGCACTAAGTAGTCTGATGTCCTTGCCTTTTCTGAAAGAGAAGGTGAAGAGGGAAGGGGATTGTTTCTCCTCCTTAGATTTAAAAAGAGGAAACCGTTCAGGGAAGGGTCTGGGCTCTCTTTAATGATATCTTTATTCCTCTCCCCTCATAATCCCCAAAGCAGGGAATTGCTTAGCTAATGGCTGTGTCAAACAAAGAAAAGCTTTCGTTTGAAGCAAAGTTGGAGAAATGTGATAAGCACGGAGATGAGTGGAAACCAGGTTCTAGCTCCTCCAGACAGGTGCCCTTGAGAAAATGCTGTTTTATGCTTCCTCTGAGTTTGCAGATCAGTCCAGCCCAGGGCTTGACCTAGACAATCCCAAAGGCCCCTTTCCAGCTTAGCAGACTATGAGATGTTTCCCTGTACAATACTCAAACAGAGATCAATACAGAGAGACAGAAAGGAACACTTGCAGCAGACTCGAAACAGATTTGAGAGAGAATCCACGATGCTTTCAGGTTGACTCCACTTAGTTTTGGGACAGCCTCTTGGGTCTTCTTGGTGCTAAGCACACAGCTCCCACTTGAGGAGAAGAAGAAGAAGGAAGACTGCGAATTAGTTAGAGTCCTGTCCCCAGGTGCCCCCTACCCGAGGTACCAGCAGAAGGAAAATGAAAGTCTGGATCTTTGTGACCTGAATTTTATTTACGAATAGATGTCAAATTCAATGCTCCTATATAAGGCTATGATAACAGTGGGTACACTGTTTGTTTAATAATTGGGGTTTCTCCAGGGAAAGGTACTCAACAAGCCCAAACTTCTGTGGGAGTGCAGAGGATACTAAGAACTCCATGGTTGGGGGAGGCATTGCCCCCAAGGCAACCTGTGACTCTCAGAGCTAGAATTAATCATCCCTACCATCCAGTCAAATATTAGTCCCTCCCGCGGTCTGGCCTGATGACTCCCTGGTTTTTCCTGGGCGGGGGTGAAGGGAGGTGCAAATGGTGCTCTGTCTTCTGGCTATCTGGGTGTGACATCAGAAGGGAACTTGACTCTTTCTTTGGACATGGGGTACACCAGCCGGCAACATGACAGTTTCAGAAAGGAATGATGGATGTAGATGCTGTGTGGGCACCTTAGTGAGTAGAAGGTCTTTGTTTCCTTCACACATGGGAGGAATCCTGCCCATCCTGACTTCACTGTCATGCCAAGTCAAATCAGAAGCTATTACAGTGTTAACAGAAAGGTCCAGGACCCTGAAGAGCTACTGTCTGGTTCTCTTCTGCCCATGGCCAACCCCACATCCTGGACACTACATTTAGGACAAACCGGGGGTAGTGGATGGAAGACGGATGCTCAGAGTTTAGCCTTGGCATGTTGTGAGCACAGAACATGGGTATCTGAGGACATGAGGGAGAAAAGGGGCAGCCATGTTGTGAGGAACAGACTGGATTGCTCGGTGGGAGGGGAGTGGAGCCTGGAAAGGGGTGGAGGGGAGGGCAGAGCCAGGGGCAGCGTCCTGAAACAGCAACCGGTCATTCTCAGAGTCAATCCCTGACACCTCTTTGCAATAGCATTCCTCCTCTTCCTCCTCCTCCTCTCTTCCCAGCCCCATGATTGTATCATATTGCTCCGGCTGACCTTGAATCTCCATGTAACCGAGAATGACCTTGAGTCATTCTTGATTCCCCCCTGCCTCTACCTCTGAAGTGCTGGGATTACAAGTGTGTACCACCATACCCCATTTATATGGTACCAGGGATTGAACTCAGCGCTTCATGTGTTGGAACAGATAACTTAACTGATTGAGCTATATCCCTGGTCCCAAGTACAAGTTTTTAAACTTCTGGACTTGTTTCCCTGGGAAGAAGTGCAGACCCCTTATCCAAACACTTCACAACCTAAAACATCTCTCTTCTTCCCTGACATTGGAATTTCTGTTAAAATATATTAATTTTCAAAGTAAAGGCTATATCCAGGTAATCCCCCAAATGTCTGGTTTAGTTATAGTTGTTTTACCTTCCTCCCATTGCTCTGCACTTGCTGCTCTATACTTAGCTGCCACTAGTTCTTCAGTATGCCTAGGAGTGTAGTCTGTAAGGATCTAACTTAGGTTGTTCATTTGACTTTTGCAGCAAGCCCATGGAATTTATGTTATGGATGTTGTAGTTGCTATATAAATATGCTGCAGATACTTTGGAAAGATTGCTTGCAGTTATCCAGGCTGCCTGACACATAATAGGTCATCAGTAAATGATGTATGGATGGCTGGTTGGATGGATGGTTGGATGGATGGATGGATGGATGGATGGACTGATCCAAGAAGTCTGATTGGGCTGATAGCAGTTCTAAGTTGCTCTAATATTTGATTATTTCTATCAAACCTAGCTTCCTCAGAGGTCCTGAAGTACAGACAGTAGGCATGTACTGCAGTTTCATAGCTCTGGGTTCCATGGATCCTGTCAAATGCTGTGGACACTCTACCTCTCTGGGGAAATTCTATAACTAGTTAATGTTTGGGGTTGATGAGATGGTTCAGCATGTTAAGGTGCTTGCTGCCAAGCCTGGCAACCTGAATTGGATCCCCAGAACCCAACTGAAGGAGAAAACTGACTCCTGCAAGTTGTCTTCCAGACTTCACATGAGGTACATTGCACAGATTCTACATTACAGACCACAATGTGCTGTGCTTTTATAAGGTAGTATCAAATCCATGGTTATCTTTCCCACAATGCCCAGCTTACTTCACAGCAGGTTTCATGGAAATACTCCGAAGACCCTACAATCAATAAAAGACACTTTACATTCACGTGATGTATTTAGTGAGTATCTTGCTTCCTCTACAGTACCAGCTCATTCTGTGGTGTTGGTACAGGAAGTAAAGCGCTTCAGTCAGACTCAAGTGTGTTAGTGAGCCCTAAGAAGTTAAAATGTACGTACTGCACCCATGGTATTTTACCACCTGTAGTCACCTGAACAAGGTCAGGCCAGCCAAGATTCCAGAATGGATGAGGGAGATTATCTCCTGGCTCCACACCTTACTGAGGAGCAACTGGCAGTGATAGCTGCTGAGGATGAGACTCTCTCTTCCTGGAGGGTGTGGCTACTAGTAGGTTTCTCTTGCTCTCCTGAATGGCCCATAGCCACGCAGCACTAATTGGATTCAGCAGGTTAGCAAAAGAAGAAGGAGAGGGAGAGAAGGAGGATTAGCAGAGAGAGGAGGGGGAATGCAGAGGAGGAAAAGAAGGAGAAGACGTGAAGTTAGGAAGTGAGGATGGGAAGGTATTTTGAGATATGGGGGTAACTGGTCATATCTTACTGAAGACACATTTGAAATTGTTGAAGAATAAAAAAGAAATTAAAATGTCTGGGGAGAATATGATAGTTACAATAGTCAAGTCAGAGTCTTTGCCTAGAACAAGATGCTGCTCGTTGAAGTAGGCGGAAGCCTGTGTTCATTAGTCACAGGTCCCCCATTACCTGTGAAGGGGCTGTGAACAGTACTAATGATGATGACAATATGAATAACAGAAGATTAGCAGTGGTATGTGCACGCACGCTCATGTGTATATATACGGCTGTGTATAAATAGCCCTTTGCCACTTTACCCTCTATTCTTTCTATTCATCCCACACTCTTGTACAGAAGTAGTGTGGGAGGGTTCTAATTGGGGAAATGACCGTGAACATCTTAAACTGCTTGTGACTTTGCCTCAAAGTCACATTGTCATTGGTGACAGAGGTAAAAGTGGGCCATGAAATGCCTAGGTCCTGTGCCTACGGCAAAACTCTTGAACACTCATGGGGATTGTAGAGAACAAAATAAAGACCCCGGATCCCAGATGAAGTGAGTATGAACTGGAGCGTTTTAGGGGAGGAAAAAACATTTGCCCTAAATAACCTATCCCTTTGCACCTCAGTTTGCAACGAAACTGAGCGCAAACATTAGTAGGCACCAGGGCAAGATCTGTGCTGAAACCCGCTGTGAGCCTGCTGTGAAGGCTCCTCTGGGTTGTCAACTTGACAAAACCTGGGAAGAGGGGATCTCAAATGAAAAGCTGATACTATCTCATTGGCCTGTACAATGTCTTTGGGGGGGGATTTTCTTGATTGATAATTGATGTAGACGAGCCCAGCACACTGTGGGCAGGTGAGCCTGGGCTGTATAAGCAAAGTATCTAAACGTGAGCCTTGGAGGCAGTCACGAGTCAGTGTTCCACTACAGTCTCTGCTTCAGTTCTTGCCTGCAGGCTCCCGCCCCTACTTCCTTCAGTGATGAACTAGTACATGGAAATGTAAGATGAAGTAAACTTTTTCCTCTCCAAGTTGCTTTAGGTTGTAGTCACAGCAACTGTCATCACCATCATCAACACTATCATTGCCAACATCATAGTTATCACCACCACTAATATAATCATCATATATCACCAGCATCCTGGCCTCCACTCTCATTGCTATCATCATCACCACCATCGTCATCATTATTTTTATCATCATATCAATAGTAGCAATTTAGTAGTATGTTTTGCTTATTAAACAGAGCAACTGAAGAAGATAGAAACTATGAGTTTAAAAGTTTTCCAGATAAGTGAACTAGAGCCCCAGAGAATTCTGAAACTGATGTGAGCTCACACAGCCATTCTCCAGACCCAGGTGTTCTTGTCTGCAGAACCTTTCTTCAGGCTTCTAGTCTCTTTGACTTTTTTATGTTATTGGATGGCTCTCTACCCTATTTTGTTCAATTTGAATGCAAAAACTGATGTGGCTCAGAGGCAGCCAAGTTCATGAGAGTGATCATGAATATTGGGTCAATAAGCGATGCCAAGTGTGAGCCTTGTGACCTTGGCCAAGAATCTGGCCTAGAACCAAGCTTCTCTGCTGGTGAACTGATTAAAAAATACTCATCTGACCCATCTGATGTGGTAGACGTGAGGTTCCAGCAGGGTAATGGATGGGAAGATACTGTGTTTTGTGATGTCCTACTCAGATGCGTGATGCTCTCTTCATTAATACCATACTCTTCTGCCAGTTTCAGGGGCTGTGCAGCTGCAGAGGAGCTAGCTTAGCCAATGATGCCTCATTAGAAGCTGAGATCACGGATTCAGAGTTAGAGAATGGAAGGAATGAGAGCCACCTTGTGCTGTTCGGGTTCTCATTGCTATTTGTACTCAGAGAGACTTCCCGGTAACTTGGTGTCACTGCTCTGAGGAATGTTGCCCTTTTGATGCTGTGCTTGTTAGTATCTGAACAGGATGGCAGCTGAGATGGGGCGTGGCATTGGAAAGTCGTCTTAGGATGGGCTTGGCAAAGATGTTTTCAGCAGCAATCTTTCAGAAGTAACAATGAGAGAGCCTTTTATTTGCCCTCCCTACCCTATATATATGAGATACAGCATGCCACAGTGGTGCAGTGTTGTTTAGTTTTCTGGATGGATAGCACAGAAGCCACCTGCTGGCCAGTCAATACTCAGTGGATAGATTAATAACACCCTTCCTTCACAGATATAGAAGGCAAGCCAAGAAAAAGTAGTTCCGCTCTACTCGTGGTTTGTCCCTGAGAGTTTCCTGTGGGCCCCCAGGGACTGTTGCTGCGGTAGTCATGGATCCCTGCAGAGTTGACAGATATGGGGGATCAGGGTGTCTGGAGCCCCATGGAGGTGTGGCATCACCTCAAAGATCTCCTTCTTTCTATGCTAGCTCCCACTAGCATTTCCCTTTTATTAGTTCAAGTCTGGGGAGGCATGTGGGTCCTAGAGAGAAGATGCACCATTTGTCTCCACTTCCTCCAAAAACCTTTTCATCTTCCCACCCCCAGCTTGCTAGAATACAGGCCTGACTCCCCTCTCATCAGCACAGGGTCTCTTGGCCCTCAAGCTGTACCACCCATGACAAATCCCTGGAACCTCAAACTGGAGTTGAATTTCAAAGAACTGCAGTTAGGTGGGTCTGACCCAGCTTTGACAGAGTAAGGTGTGTGCCAGGAAGTTTTTAGGGGCCATTTTTACATAGTTGTGTTTCCAGGCTCTCATCTTGGTTTGGTTATGCAGGAGGCTTTGGAAGACCGCCAGATTCCTAGGCCTTCCTAACAGGGAATCATAAACAAGGTCACTGAATTCTGAAATCAAGGAGTCATTAGTTGATTACATTCTTATCTTCTGATGGTTGTGTCTGGTCCTTGGCAGTACTGGGCTCAGGCTTGCTTAGGAACTGGAGACATCTTTTCCTTTCCTCTGTATTATGTCGTGCTTTCCCCAAGGGTCTGTGAAGTTTTTCTTATCATAAGGACACTGGTCATATTGGGCTAAGGGTTTGCCCCACTCCTAATTACATCTTCAATGACCCTCTTTCCAGAAAAGGTCACAGCATGAGGTCAAGCCTTTGTTTATAAGAGAACAGGTCAGCCTGTGGCTTGTGCAGAGAGAGAGCCCGCAATCCCCGTGCTGGAAAACACACTTCCCTTCTCGTCACTAAGCAGGTGGAACACAGTGCCCAGAGAAGGGATGAACCCTGGGCCACACCAAACCAGAATGTGTCAGACCGTGAGGCCAAGAATCCTGATTCCCCTTCCCTCATCCTTTTGGAACCCAAAGTTGTGGTCTACCCCCTGCTCTCCTGATGCCAGCACGGAATCTGGCATCTCTGACGGTCCATGTCCGTGCTTCCACTTCTCTGAAGAGGATCTTTGCTCCAGTCACCTGCCGCCATCTCCACACATATGGCTTAGACACAAGTTGTACTATCTCACCAGTCCTGGGCATGCGTCCCAGTTTCCTCCCATCTGGACTTGCTCTGTCCCAATTCCTACGGTCATTAACTTGTATTCAGAAAAGGTTTCCCAACACACATGTGGATTTCTTCTATCCCCTTATATCACTTACTCAGAACAATAATACAATGGGACTGGAGAGATGGCTTAGTAGTAGAGAGCACTGACTGCTCTTCCAGGGGACCCGGGTTCAATTCCCATACCCACATAGAGGCTCACAACTACCCCTAACTTCAGTCCTAGGAAAACTGAGACCCCTTCTGGCCTTCCTGGGCACCAAGAACATAGAGTACTAATACACAGGGGCATTTGAACGTAGGTCCTCTCTCCTGGGTAATCGATCTCACGGGTGGATTTTAGTCAAGGAAGCTAACATCTGGAAAGGTAATCAAGGCCTTGCACATAATGCCCGAGATAGGATGAAGTGGAAATATTAGTTATCCTGCTCCCGCCAACTATATTTTTATGCTAGAAATCTGTGTGATGTGCTGGCTCCCTTCTCAGCCAGTTCCCTTGCAGCAGATACATTTAAAATCATAGAATCCAGAGTAAGCAAATCTAAAGCGCTTAATCTATTATTAATCAGCCAGTTGCCAAAATGATAGAGCTTCAGGGGGGCCCGAGGAGGGCATCAATATTTATGGCCTCGTTAACAAGTGCCCCTTCCCCCTCCCACTTCTTTTTCTCTCCTCCCCCCACTTCTCCTCCTCCTTCAACATGAGAAGAGAAAGATGAAGGCTGTTATGTTTTATGTCATTGTACAAGGCAGGAATGTCGTATTTCGCAATGACATGACTCCAAAGTGGTATTGCATATTTATTTGAGAAGATTGGCTCTTAGGCTGTGGGACTCTGTCAGGTTGGGTTAAGCAAAACCAGCTCACTAACAGTGAAAGAGTTCCAGGAACAGAAGGAACCTGGGTGAATGCTTAAAAAAAAAATTCCATTTTCTGATGAAGCAACTCGGAGAGGGAGAGCGTCTCCCTCATTAGGTCCTGTCTATGTGTTAACAGCATGAACTGCCAAGGGCACTGAGGTCGGTATCACCAGGAATAGCTAACCCCTACCGAGTACCGCTGCCAAGCGTGGGGTACATGCTAAGTACATGTGATCATCTCTAACAACTTTCCCCGCATTTGTCATGACACCGTTGCCTTTTCTGCACACCCTTGCTCCGACCTTGCCTCATTCATCCCCTAGGACCCAGCATCAGCGGCTGTCACTGCCCTTGTTCTCGGTGGGGCGCCAGGCTGATAACCCTGTGAAGCCTTTGAGAGGTCTGTCCACTCTGACCAAATGAGTCTCCCTTCATCCCATCTGGCTTCCGAGGTCTCTGGTTTCAGTTCAGACCTCACTTGTTTGGGGATTCCTCAACAATGAGCCCCGTGGGATGTGTGCTACTCCCTTAGTGGGCATCTTTCCATCAGCCTGCATTAGTGTCTTCCTTGTGCAGTGACCTGATGTCTGTGTATCTGTGTCTGATGGGGGTCCCACAGGGATGCTGACTTGGGGCATTTGCCTCTTGCCCCAGTGTAAATGCCTTCAGGGCCTCCAATGTAGAGGCTCAAGCTATTGCAGTTAGGTTGCCCAGTGAGAGGATGGGAGGGCATTCCACAGTTCAGTCCTGGAAGCCAGTGTGAGCCACCTGTGGCCCAGCCCCTCGGCCTCTGAAATTTACCTGCTCCTTTATTTACTTGTAATATTTTCCTCACTGTGGATTGTCAGCTCCAAGATCACTTACCGCTTCTGTGTTGTTCATGGTATTTCTAGGTTCCTGGCACCTAGACCAGAGCCAGGAACAGAGTGACTACTCAGCAAATCAGCACTAAGTGCCCTGTGAATGAAGGAATGGGAACCACCACTGTAACTGTGGTAGACAGCAACCAGTCAGTCCGCACTTGCCAAATAAGAAAACTAAGATGCAGAGAGAACAAACAGCTTCTGTGCTTACACAGGCAGTACGAGCATTTCCAGTGTGCCACTTAGCTCTGATTGGGTTTTGTACCTAATTCTGCTTCTGTTTCTTTGCCCCTCACACCCCAGTTCGAAAGCTGGCTTCCCACCTGGAATAACAGTTAGTGGGATGTGTGCTTTCTCAGGCCCTTTAGTTTTGTAGCAGCGAGGCTTGAGAAAACAGTCATCAAAGATAACTGTCTAATCCTTGGCTCTTTTGCCTCTGCTTCTCCTCCTCCCACCACCCAGTTCCTGGGTCACTGGGGGCAGTGCTACCGCCCTCCTGATCTTTCCATTCCCACAGCCGTTCCTTACATTTGCACATCCACTCCCTGTCTCCCATTCAATGAACACTGAGCACAGGGTATGTGGCAGGCAGCATCTGAGGCTCTAGGAACAAAGCAGGCAACCTAGACGAGGCTCTTGCTCTCAAGGACCACAGGTTCAGTGGAGTGGGAGGGGGCATATTCTAGTAAAGGCCACAGCTGCTAATCAAATAACCACAGCAATGTGTGGGTAACTCCTACTCTGACAGAAGTTGAGAAGGGGATGGGGTGGGATGCTGAGAGAGCCTCTGACAGTACCCAATCTGGATGGGAGCATCCTGAAGACCTCTCCCAGGAAGTTCCATTCCAGCCCAAATCTGATGAGGGAGTAAGAGCTACGATATCAAAGGAGGAAAGATCACGCCTGCCGGTTGGAACAATATGAATAAATATTCTTTGATGGAAGCCAGGATGGCTTCCATCTGCAGAGCAAAGGATGCCAGGTGTGTTGGGAATGGTGCACCAGACGGAAGCTGCTGTGAAATAAAGCTGAAGGGATATGGAGAGCTGTGCTGGGCTGTAGTAGGTTATCCTCTTCTGATATAATGCCTGACAGGAAGCAACTTGAGGAAGGGAGGGCTTATTTTGGCTTATAATTGAAGAAGATACAGCATGCTGGCCGAAGCTGGAAGACTCTGGTCACATTGGGTCCACAGTCAGGAAGCAGAGAGAGATGGGTACTGGGGCTCAGGTTGTGTGAGCCCCAGCCAGTGAGATGGTTTCACTCACATTCAGGTGTGTCTTCCATATCCAGCTCTGTATCTCTAGAAATGACCTCGCAGACACACTCAGAGGTGTGGTTTCCATGGTGATTCAAATCCAGCCAAACTGACCATCACATCGACAGTCTCTGAGTAGAGAGGACACCAGAGCTAGGAGACCATCTGCTTTGAAGCTCTGAGTTTTCCTCATTTGCTCGTACCACAATCCTGGCGATCTCTATGGCTGCTAAGATAGTTATATTTCCTTCTGGCTCAGAGATTGGGCCCCCAACTCTATCCACACATGGTTGTTTGCCTACTGATAGGCAATGTACCCCACATTGGTGCATGAGTATGGAAACAAATGATGATCACTTAGTGTCTTGGTCCCCCTTTTTGGTGTTGTAACAGTCTAGAAAGAGAAATCTAAAGAGGAAAGAGAAACTCAGAGCTGAGAAGATCTGGGAACTCTTATCCTCTCCCCTTCCCAGGCCTAGGCCCTCAACAAGAGCGCTGTGATGTGATATCTAAACATCTGACCTCCTCACCTACTTAACACCTGAAAGATGTAGTGCCCATATTCTCTCTCTGGCTCATCCTTTGCACACTGCCCAATTCATCTTTTTAGACCTTTTTTCTGTGTGCCCAAATACACACCTGTGCTCACATGTTGCACTTTTTTTTAATCCCACTAACTCCCCTATGCTAAAATTGCCATTTTTCCACCCTGCAAAGTAAAGTCTAAACTCCCCTACGTTGAAGACTTTTAGATGTCAGTTTCAGTGGCATGCACGTGTGTGTGTGTGTGTGTGCGCGCGCACGCGTGAGTTTGTGTGTATGTGTGTGCGTGCGTGCGTGTGTGCACATGTGCATGGGAGTTTGTCTTTTCCTTTTCACCCCCTCTCGGCTTCTTTTGATTAGGTACATGTTATATTGGCTTGATCACCCACCTCACACCTCACACCTAGCTCTTCGTATGCAGTCCTTGGATGAATGAACAAATAAAAGAAGAGAGAACTGAAAGAAAAGGAGTCGTTTTTACAGTCATCTAAATGGGGGAGGGGGAGATAAAACCAGATACCTTGGAAACAAGATCGCATGCTTTTCTCTGAGCTTGCTGGTATTTGGGAAGCCAGGGGCATGATTCCTGTCTGTCTAGTCTCAGGAGTGTGTTAACATTGTTAATATGAAGTTTATGAGGTGCTTTGAAGTGCTAGGGGAGGCAACACAGATGTTTAAAGTTTTCTGTAGGATCCCTTCAGGAAGGAAGGAGGAGGCAGCATCTATTCAGGGAGTGCGTACTTTCCGGAACACTCCGATGCAAATGCCCAAAGCAGCTTCCCCGTGTCCTTAAATGTGAATTAATTCATACTTTCCCAAGCCCCTGACAGATACCTTTCATTTTAATTAAATCTATTCTGCAGAATTTTAACTTAAAAATACAGGCAAAATTGTTCCTGCTTTTGCACTAGTAGAATCTACAGTAGAATTTGTAATAATGAGCTATATCATCAAATAGCATCAGTTTCCCAGACCAAAGTCATTGTTCTGAAGGCTTTTCCTAGAGATTCAAATGCTCTCATGCGCATCTGTACATTTGCTCTAATATTGATATATATATATATTTTAAATTTATTTTTAGTTTTAATTATGTGTCTGAGTGTGTCTATATGTGGGCATGTGCACACTAATGCAGTGTCTGTGGAGCCAGAAGAGGTCTTTGGATCCCTTGGAACTGGAGCTACAGGTGGTCATAAGACACCTGTTGTAGGTGCTGGGAACCAAACTCAGTCCCACCACTAGAGCAGCAAATACCCTTAACTACTGAGCCATATCTCCAGCTCTTGTTATTGTTATTGTTGTCATTATTGTGGTGCTGAGTGTCAAAGAGCCTTGTGCATGCTAAGCAAGCCAGCACCAACTGCTTAATTCCATCACCAGCCTTGTTTATTATAATAGTAGCCGGTATATCTGGACGTAACCATTTCTAGCTGAGCTCCACAGAAGTGCAAGGCCTTTGTTTGATTCTGCACTAGTGACCATGTTGGTGGTAGAAACTCCTGATGCGGTTGTTGTACACCTGTGTGACCCGGAGAAAGGTGGGACTGATACATTACAATGAGCTAGTGAGCTGACTCAGCACGTAAAGGTACTTATTGCAAAGCCTGAGGACCTGAGTTCGATCCCAGGGCTCACATGGTGGAAGGGGAGAACTGACTCATGCAGTTGACCTGTGACTGTAGATGCACATGCACCCACACATGCATGCGTGCACACATACCCAGAGAGAGAGAGACTGAGAGAGAGGGAGGAAGAGAGAGAGACTGAGAGAGAGAGTAGAAGAAGAACTGGGAAGATGACTCAGTAGCTAAAAGAATTTGCCACACAAGCATAAAAATGAGAGTTGGATTCTCTGGCACCCATGAGAAAGTCAACACTTATTGGAAATATCCATAACCCTGGAGTTTCCATAGGGAGTTGTGGTAGAACAAACCCTCAGAAGCTCTTGGGCTAGAGAACTTGGTGTCCATAGCAGGAATGTTGCTAAGAGACGCTGTCTCCAATGAAGGGTTGTGTATGCAGGTGTGCACATGCCAGTGTTTATGGAAAGGTCAGAGACCATCTCTCAGGAGTTTGTTCCCTCCTGCTACTTCCTGGGAACCTGGATCGGACTCAAGTCACCAGGCTTGCATGCCTTTACCCACAGGGCCAGCTCACCAGCCCTCAGGTTTATACATTTTTAAAGTACTGCTAAAATAAAAATAATTTATCAATATTGGGGATTTCCTTCACCAGGAGGTGATTAATGACAGGAGGTTTGAGAAAATGTTGTCAGTAGGGGACAGGGAAGGCCTTTAGGGAAAGGGTGCCCCTTAGCTAGCTGCATCACATCAAACCCACGGAGCATACAGGAAGAAAATACAGCGTGGTGAGCAGTGCATGCAGACACCATAGTTCTGTGGGTGAGAGTGAACTACTAAGGTTTTAAAGAGGGTTCTAAGCTCACATCACCTCAAAAATTCAAATTTGAAAAGATCTACAAAGTCCTGGAAGTGCAGCTGGAGAGGTGGCTCAGTGGTTCAGAACTCCTGCTGCTCTTGCAGAGGACCTGAGTTCAGTTCCCAGCTTCCACAGTGGGTGGCTCACAATCACCAGTAACTATAGCTCCAAGGGAGCCAATGCCTGTCTTCTGGCCTCTGTGGGCTTTGTATGTATATGCTACACATACGGACACACATTAAGATAGATAGATAGATAGATAGATAGATAGATAGATAGATAGATAGATGGATGGATGGATGGATGGATGGATGGATGGATGGA
>PVIU01026826.1:0-21429 GCA_004026605.1 Ondatra zibethicus | reverse complement strand
ACAGCCAGTTGAAAATATCGAATGTGTCCTGGTTATAAAAAAGTTAACTGTCATCTAAGGATGTAGTGACACATTGTCTTATGTATCAGCTGTATTACAGAATAAATGTTTAGCTTAACTTGGAAATCTGGGTGAAAGTCAGTTTTGTTAGTTGTGAAAATCCAACTGCTCCATATGAAGCAGAAGTTTATATATCAAAGTATTATATATTTGATATTTATATATCAAAGTAAAAATACTTTATGTAATTGATTACACAAAAGAACCTGAGTGGCTTTAGATATACTTTTATGTGTTAAAAATAAATAAAAGTCAAAGCAGAAAAGCTGTTTGACCCTATCAGTTAATCCAGATTCTCTAAAATATTTGAGGAATGAGAAGCATTAAAAGCTATGTGGTCATAAATAAGGGAAGGAATCAACAGGCCCTAAGCCTCCTGTGTGAGATACAGGCTTCAGGCAAATAAAGAAATAGCTTCTTATCTGGACTGATTGTATGGTGCTTTGTTCTTAGGGTGCTACAGGATTCCCTGGTTCTGCTGGCAGAGTTGGGCCTCCAGGTCCTACTGTAAGTCACTTAGACTTAAATCATTGGTAGTGCATTTGGTCCATGTCCTTGTATGTGCGCCACCACACAGGTGGCATTCTACTTATTATTTTTATTTAATCTCTTACTGACTTGTTTTCCTCTTTGTTAAGTCTTCTTGCAGCCAAGTCAAATCCAAAGTTACCAGTCAGTGAACTTGGAAGGGATTATTTGCACACTCTTTCTAAGCTAATGTCTGACCGCGATTCTGTTTGAGTACTAAATACTTTTTTTGTTACGTGTTAATAATACATCTCTGAAACTTTCTTCTTAAAAGTTCATTCTTTTACGTATGTGTGTGTGTGTGTGCCTGCACGAGTTTATGTACCATGTGCATGCAGGAGCTGGTGGAGGCCAGAGAGGGTGTTGAATCCTCTGGGAGTAGGGTTACAGGTGTCTGTGCTCATCAATCATGTGGGTGCTGGGCATCAAACCATGTCATACTCAAGAGCCATGGGGGCTCTTGATAGCATCACCATTGCACCAGCCCCTGAGAGTTTCTTTAGTAAATCCTGTCATAAGGCCAGTTCAGACCAACCCAAATAAAAGAAAACATTATAATCTATAGTTGGAACAGAACCTTAAATATGTTTGAAATAGAAATTAATTTCATAGCTCTTAATAATGAGAGGTTAAATGATCATCTGAAAACGAAATTTGGACTTTTCTCAGGGTATTGATCTATGGTATGCTATGCATTTTTTCTTTTGGTTTGGTCAAGTATTTGCAGCAACCGATTATCTGAGTTGCAAGGCTGTGCCCTCTGTGCCTGAGGTAGAACCCTCTAGGTCAGCTCTTCTTACTTAGCTTCCACTTTGGCCTCCTCATTGCTTCTTTTTGTGTCACGCTAGGGAGCTCCAGGACCTGCAGGGCCCATAGGGGAACCTGGGAAGGAGGGACCTCCTGGTCTTCGTGGGGACCCTGGCTCTCATGGGCGAGTGGGTGATAGAGGACCCGCTGGCCCACCTGGTGGCCCAGGAGACAAAGGAGACCCAGGAGAAGATGGACAACCTGTAAGTTTGGCATCTGTTTCATTACAACTCCAACCAAAATATTTATAGTAAGAAACCTGCTCTAATCGCTGCCATAAAAATCTATCAAAAATATTGTTCTGGAAACATTCCTAAATGCTTTCATCTGATTAATGTATATGAAATTTTTAATTTCTAATTCTCTCTTATAAAAGTATATACATACATATACATATATATATATGTTTATAAAATGGTAAAGGACATGGTTTTCTTAAACTAAACCAAAAAACATTCTTTACTTAATGTCCCCTATGTGAAGAAAATAAACATATGTTATCATATTTAATATTTGCATACTACTAAATATTGACATTTTTTGAAATATAATCTTTCTAAATTTTCTTTTCGTTTTTTTAAAAGAAGGAAACAGCTTTTGAACAGTTCTCTCCACTTAGTTTCATTAGTTGTCAAGTTCTTCCCATGTGTTGAATAATGTTAGAGGTTGTGCTACGACACATAAGTATTGACATTCATGGGTTATGAAATGAGAGTTTTTTCCCTCATACCTCGTCAAAGTCTATAAAGTCATAGTCAACTATATAAATTACTCAGATATGGACTCATTCTGTAGAGTAGTAATTATAGTCTGCTATCACCATTAGGGTCCAGATGGTCCCCCTGGTCCGGCTGGTACCACTGGGCAAAGAGGGATTGTAGGAATGCCTGGACAGCGTGGGGAACGAGGCATGCCTGGTCTTCCTGGCCCAGCGGTGAGTAGCTGTGTCAATATTCATCTGATACATGATAAAACTTTTGCAGAAAGAATTGATTTGTTTTGCTTGATGAGTTGGTTCAGACAGTCTTAAGCTGACATAAATTCCTAGCTTTTAAAAACCTTTGATCTTAAATGTTAAATGCTTAACATCCTTGACAAACATTAGTTTAACCATGGAGCTACAGAGGTAGATAACAAGTGTTTGGATTTTTGGTGACTCAAATATTTCTTCAAAGATAAAAACAGTGCTGGCAAAGGGGGATTGCCTTCTTGAGGTTTGGTAGTATCTTTTAATATAAACATCCTTAGCAGAACAGCCATACTTCACAGTAAACCATCAAAGAGAACTGGGTGAGTCACATTAGAAGTGGTTGTGGGTGACCTATAATCTCCTGTTTCCCGTGGATGGTCCAGGACCTCCTATTCTTTGGAATATGGAGGAATGTTTAATGCTATATAAACTCTGACATGACTCATTTTACCAGTGGGTGTTTGCAGTATCTGAGGCAAAAATGGTGTTCTTATGGAATGTGGACAGAGGTTGGATTCCTGGTATGTTAAACTAGAAGACATTTGAATAGAAATATAAAGGCAGAGCATTAAGATTTAAAGCTTATCTTGCTGACATCAGAACTGAGCCAAGAGCTGGAAAGTAAAATTCTTCAGTGATGAGTCTAAAGGACTGGAACACGCAGAAAAAAAGAGGAGTGATAAGGATGTGTATGTCTTTGTAGGGATATGGATTCCAGAAGGGCAGCCATAATTGACTACACGTGTTTCAAGCACAAAATGCATACCTAATCAGGTGGTACAGGATGCTTTTTATCTCTTTGATATGTCAAGAGTGATGAGCTATGAAGTGGGCATGTCTTTAAGCAAGCACGGGTGCTGTAGGATACTGGACAGTTCTTTCTGTAGGAGGAGGGACTAAAGTGCTACTGACTAAATGGAGCCTAATGGAAACTGGTGTTCTTAAATTTTTTTCTGCAGTGGTTGATTCATGCTTGTGATCTGATTTCAGGGCACACCCGGAAAAGTAGGACCGACTGGTGCTACAGGAGATAAAGGTCCCCCTGGACCTGTAGGACCTCCAGGCTCAAATGGTCCTGTAGGAGAACCTGGGCCAGAAGTGAGTGTGCCAACCCTGAGGAAAATGCCTTCTATGTTAGCTCAATGTGGTAGGGATAATTCTTCCATTATGAAGTGGATGCAGATGTTTAGAGATGAATCGCACATACGAACTTAAGAAAGATTTTTGTCGTGCTGTTTGAGGTACTCTATATCTCTAGAGAGTTGGCTAAATCATAGAGAAACCAAATCAGTGTCCTTGGACTGACTTTCGTAAAAGCTTCAGTGAGCATTTTGGTTGATTTAGCTTTTGGGAAATTGTGTTGAAGGTGGAAGGACATGGCCATTCATCTTTCCCTTGCCATTATTTTGTTCTGAAATGGGATATTTATCAAAATTTCCCAGCTTTGCAGTGATAGGATTAATGAAACCATTACACCTCAGGAAGAAGAGAAAGGAAGTAGAGAACATTTTTTCTTTATCACGATAAAGTAACATTAGGGCTGTCACATCCCTTTAGTCTCTTTTGAGAGGAAATACAGTGTGGATAGGCAGTTCGAGAAGCGAAAGGCTGGAATACCCTCTGCTCAGCAACTTAATGAGTGAATTGCCAAAGGATCACATGCTCCTGAAAGAATTAATCAACGATTTCAAAGTTAATTTTATCAAAAAAAGTAGTTCTGAAAAATATCAAAGTAAAATAAGGAAATAATAACATATACTTTTAAACAGAATCTTATATAATATAAATATAGTTGTCTGGTTTCAAAACTTTAAAAATATTATTTGGAAAAACAAAGTGGAAATTTAAAAAAATGCAAGATAGTAACACTATAACTGCAATCTATTTAAGTGTGTCGGAGGATCTTTCCTTTTTAAAATTGAGAACTAGAAATGAGTAATTAAAGTAAATAAAAATATGGTAATTTTACAAGCAATTGGAAATAGAAAGGAATTGGTAGCCATCTTTCTCTTGCTGAGGTTCCTATTGAGTGCCATTTTATAGTTCAAAGAAGAGTAAAACATGTTGGTCTGTTACCTGTCAGCAGGATAGAGAGCTTCAAAATCTCACGAACCAATGTCTCAAACACTGTTCATTTTAGGGTCCTGCTGGTAATGATGGTACCCCAGGACGGGATGGTGCGGTCGGAGAACGGGTAAGTTCAATGCTACTGATTAGAATATTAGAGCTACATAAACCTGAAATCATTGAAATTCTAGTGTAATAATAATAATAAAACAATATTTAAAATATTCTTTATGCCCATAGTCCCAGCGCAACTTTGACTTTTCTGACAGTAAACTTTTTAGTAAGGTTATAACCTTGGATAATCTTCTAAATGAAATAATATTTGAATGCATGACAAAGTATGACACATATTTTCCAGAGCCAGGAACCAAATTGCTTTCTTATTTGGTATAATATGGAGGCTTTGACTGAAGATGTAAATGAATCCTCTAAATTTGTGTATCACTTTCACAGCTGAATGACATCCACATTTTTCTACTCACTCCCTAAAGGGAGTAACTGACAAGGATATAAGCAATGATGCTTTCTACATGATAGATATGCCATATGTTTTTAAATCAGGCTGTGTCGAGCTGACAATTTCCCCAGGTATATCGGCAGCTGAGTCCCTTTTGGTGGTTGCACAGCTCTCAGGAAGCAGACCTGGCAACCAAGGACAAATGAGTCACGTGACACTGACTTTTTTAATCTGTTTCCAAATACCTTAAATATGCTTAGTGCAAGTGTTTATATGCTAATACAGGCTTAAAAGTCTTCTGCAGAGTAAGGACTCAAGAATGCTATTGTACTACTAACAGGGGGATGGACACATTTGGGACTCTCCTAATCTATTGTAGCCACAGAATTTTTTCTAGCGTCTGGAGTCGTTGCCTTTGCTGGTGTACATGTAATGCAGAAAGCATTCAAAGGCCTTGATGTGCACTCCCTGAAATATTATTGAAGCTTGTTGAACTCATATGTGCACTTTACATGGCTGTCTCATTTTTAATTGCAAAGTTAATGCATACACAGGCAATTCCCTATAAATTCCAGTTGTATGAGTGCTTTAAATGATTTGCTTTCCAATATCTTCTCTTCATCATATTGTATATGTGTTCTTTAACTTAGATGCAAATGTTTGTTCTAGCTGCCAAATTAATAAGTTAAGTAAGAATGAATTTCTGTCAGAAAATAAAGTTTGACTCCAGTTTTTGACTCATTAGCTGTGGTGATAGGTTTTTATGATTAATACCAATTAGAACCCGTGCAGCAATTAATTGCATCCTTGCTTGCTCATGCCACATTGATTTCACCTGTGAGCACACAATCAGCTCTTATTGGGCACCTTGCCGTGTGGGTCATGTGAGTGAAAGACGGGAGGACTCTTTCCCATTTCTTCCAAGTGCGATCTGCAAGCTGCAGACATCTTTATTTGCTTCTCAGAAGCAGTTGCTTTCAAGGGCGTTATACCGTACAGGACTGCAGCTAGCATTGTGTTTGCCCTTCTTCCAGATATGGGGAGGGCAAGGAAGGAAGGAACTCTCAGAACCAGTTTTCTGAGAGATTTTGTGAATGTAGCTGAAAATGTAGGCAGCGGTTTCCTTGGCGTTTTCCTACTTTGAAATTTACACTGTGCTTTCTGAATGTGGACACTCCTTTGAAGACTGCTGGTCTAGGAAAGCAGACCAGCAGATGCTGACTTCTGGAGGTCAACAGGAAGACTACACAGTCTAGAAAGGTAGACCAGTGAATCTTGACTTCTGTCCTCTAGCAACCAGAATGCAGGGAACAGCAAGAGTTAAAGGTGGATAAGATCTGAAGCTGAGGAGAAATGATTCTATTCCCTTGAATTTAATTTATTGATTAGTGAATTAAAGTAAAATATTTAAGTAAATCAGTAAACCATCATGTTTGAAATGGTATATTTACATATCTTCTATAATATGAGCAATATAGAATATTGTTGTTATTATAAGATCAATGTTTAAAGAAGAATATTCTGTCTATTCTTGTCAGGGTGACCGTGGAGATCCTGGGCCTGCAGGTTTGCCAGGCTCTCAGGGTGCCCCTGGGACTCCTGGGCCTGTTGGTGCACCCGGAGATGCAGGACAAAGAGGAGATCCTGTAAGAAAGTCAATTTCTCACTGACAGTTATATGACACTCACATGCTATCCTATATGTACATGCATCCTATCTTGTATATGTTGTTAGCTAAGAACTCTAAATATTTATAAACAGACAATTATGAATTAAAATATATGCTAAGCTTAAAAATGAATTGCTGTTTGAATATGGATATGATCCCAATGTAGTTACTTTGATTATCCAAATAGGTTGTAATTTATACGAACTGTAATACATATAAAAAAATTAAGCAAGCAATGTCATTTAATAGTCAACTAAGGTGAACTTCATTTGGTAAAGCTACTAAAAACAATCACTGTAACGTGTTGCTAGAGTTAGTGCATTCTTACCTGATGTGGAGACATTTGCTGGACATCAGTGAATTAGTTATAATTGTACACATTACATTTATATCTATGCTTATGCTTATGTTAATATGCTACTCTTATATTTATAACCATATTTGCATTTACAGTTTTAAAATGCAATAATAAATTTTATGAAACCTTTTCCAGGGTTCTCGAGGCCCTGTAGGACCACCTGGCCGAGCTGGAAAACGTGGTTTGCCTGTAAGTCCTATCTTTTCTGAACATATATTTATATGTTTCTTTATGCAAACTATATACCTAAAAAGAAATATAATTTAAGATTCATAAATAGCAAGGAAAAGAAAGGCTGCTAGATAATTATTGGCCCAGGGAGACAGAAACTCTGTGAGACTGCTGTAGTAATGATATGTATGGTCACAGTAAGGAATATTTCAGAAAGGTAGAAGATAGAAGATTCTCAAAGATTTTCTTACAAAGGAATGACAGTGCCTTTTATAGCTGCATTAAAAACCACAAGGAAATTGGATTTAAAATGATATGGGCAAGATCAAGGGTCCTTGAGAGCAACAGAAGCTTTCTTGTTCCACACGTACAGTCGCTCAGAGGGGCTGGGAGAAATGAGATCCTGGAAAACCAAAGGCTGACAAATCTTTCCCAGCCAGGGGCTTCCTGGTTCATGTAGATTTCCTGCACACCATGGATGGTGAGTTTTTAGAAAGAATTTTGCCATAGGTCATAGATGAGAGCTGGAGAGACAGGAAGGTGTGTCCCAAGGATGAGTAGCCACTGGGATGTAGGGGTGTGTCCCAAGGATGAGTAGCCACTGGGATGCTGGTGTGAGGACTGTTTTACCATATGACTTATGGCAAAAGCTATGTTGAGGCATGTTGAGGTAAGCTGACCAATCAAGCAACCCGCTTACAACATGTCCCTGTGGCTCTCCACCTGAGGTGTCTGGGCTAGATTTTTGGTGATACCTTAATGTATAGCACTTCTAGGCAGGTTTACCTTTATCTGTTATGGGCAGTTTAATGGATCATGTTTCTTATGCTCATACATCAATATTTAGTATTATGTTTATTATAAAAGCTCTCTATGCTAGCATATTTTTTGAAATCTGAATTAAACAAAAACAAAACAAAGAAAAAACAAGCAAACAAAATAAAACATTAGCTGAAAATCCAATGGATTTGATCATTCTGCCCATTCTCTGAAGTTCCATGATAGGATTTCACTTCTTCTGCTAGGGAACCAAGGGTTACATCTTCCGGTGGGAAGCCAAAGCTGACACATCTAACCCTTAGTAGGTAGCCATATGTCACTTGTGGTTTACTGGGAACCATTGAACCCTAGACTGTGTTTATGTTCTGGTACCCAAAGTAAATGACAGAATCCACCTCGTGAATACTTTTACCACTTCTCTGGATTTGACTTATATCACAAATAAAATTCTTCTTCATATATTTTAGGATAAGGATATTTAAATTTGGGAAGAAATTATTGCAGATATGATGAGATTGACACAGTCTCTCTCACTAGTGCACGTGTGTCTAGTGCACGTGTGTGTATCTAATGAGTGTCGCTCACTGATAATATTTATTCCATTTGCCCCAAGCTTTGTTTCTTTTCAAAATGCTTTTGAGAATTTTTTTACATGAGTACTCTATTTACCCATTTCTACCCTCCTTCTGTCCCTCCTTCTCTAACTTTTCCAGCATCTTCCACTTCCTATCAATTTCACGACCACGTCTTTAAATGTTAAACACACATGTATATATAAATACAACCAGCTGAGTTCATTTTGCACTGCTCATGTGTATATATGCATTTGGACTGAGCTCTTGCAGTTAGCTAACCTCTCAGAGGATTATTTCTGGAGAGGCCTGTTTCTCCCCCTCTTCCAGGATCCTGTGATCTTCCTTAAAATGTATGTGTAGGGGCTGTGTTATAGGTGTGTCAATTGTGCATGGGAAATCCCATGGCCAGTTGCTCTCTGCATGTTGACCAGTGTGGATTTCTGTGAGGGGTCTGATGAGGGACTAGAGCTACAGTTATCTGTGGATATAGGAATAAGCATTAAAAGGCAGGTGGCAGTTAGTTTAGGAACAGAGAAGTGTGAGGTTCTCCTCTAGGGTCCATGGTCTCACTAGCCATGGGCAGTTTGCTAAGTTTCCAGTCCCAGGAATGAATCACTTCCTACTGATTGAGACCTAAGTACATTCAGGGGGTTGCTGGTTATTCTGAAATACAAATACCCCTACTGATCTCTTGTTTGTTTCTAAAAATATTTCCAGCAGTCCTAGCCCATCATTTTATTTGCATATGTGAACTTAGCATTCCTAGAGGAAACATGGGAAGTAAGTTATTATTAAATTTTAATTTTAGAGAAGCTATTTAAAAAATTACACGAAATGCAATCATAAAGAGTAAAATCACAGGAAATTGTAGTCTTCAGAAGTAATATTAATGACTGACTATTTATAGGGACCCCAAGGACCTCGTGGTGACAAGGGTGACAATGGAGACAGAGGTGACCGAGGTCAGAAAGGCCACAGAGGCTTCACTGGCCTTCAGGGTCTTCCTGGCCCTCCCGTAAGTAAATTAATTATTGTACTTTCCTGCATGTGAGAATATGCTGGTGTATTCACAGGACCACCCATCCCTCCATGAAATAGGTGGATGCGTTTGTAAATTATTTTAATTTAAAATTAACTTGATGGATAATTATATAGTTACCTAATATAGATACCCATACATAAGCTATAATATTGTAGGGAAGAAATAAAGCAAAAAGGGACATGCCTATTTACCTGTACAGTTGCCTTTAGTATTAGTTGGGTGTTTCTTAAGTAAGTCAATGGCTTCATTTCTAGTGCTAGAGTTAGTAACAGCATAATTTGAAAGATAAAACACAGCACAACGCATGATTTAAATGTTTTAGCAATGCTTTCAATATTCTTTCTGTGTAGGGTCCAAATGGTGAGCAAGGAAGTCCTGGGATCCCTGGTCCTTTTGGCCCAAGAGTAAGTAACAGAAACTCTTAAGTTTTCATTGTGCATAGTAAAGACTTTAGTGACATAACACTGTTCCCTGAGTACACTATCCCTGATACTAAATATTGATTGGTTCATGTTCTTTGAAGTTGGCAGAAAATGTATGGGACAAACTTAGCAAATAATTTAAAATAGAAATATCCTGGAATATGGCATACTATGGGTTGTACTGTGAGCTCATGGTAAAATCTCTTACCCAAGTTTTTGTATGTTCTTCTATTAAATTTCTTATTGGGAGTTAAATTTCCATTGAACATGGATTTTTATAGATGATTAAACCTATTCATGAAGTGGAATAGTTTTTGAAGATAGACATATTCCGTTCTTTAACTGTGATAAAGGCCTAGAAGAAGTTCATACAAAGACAGTTTGGAAGCAAATCATAAAAGGGAATCAGTACTTGAGGATTTTAGAAATTCTAAAATTCATTTAAGTGCTGCTTTTTCTAAGACACTGGTGTCCTAAGGCACTTCACACAGATACTTAGGGAAGTAGAAAACATTAGAAAGAGGAATTACCAAAAAAATGCTATATTTAAATGCAAAATAAATACACATAAATTGAGAACAATATTAAGAAGAGTGCTAGGCTATGATGAGGTTCTGTGCTGTAAGAACCGACAGTCAACTACAGCAAACACTCAACTTACTTCATTCACTTGTATTCCAACCAAGTTTATTAACAATTTGATGAAATAGTTGCTACCAATGGAAGTTGGGGATTAACATCTATCTCAGATAGGATTTCTATTGTTGTGAAGAGACACCATAGCCATGGCAAAATTCAGTTTGGATGGCTCGCTTACAGTTTGGAGGTTCAGTCTATTATCATCATGGTCAGTCATGGTGCTATGCAGCCAGGCATGGTCAGTCATGGTGCTATGCAGCCAGGCATGGTCAGTCATGGTGCTATGCAGCCAGGCATGGTCAGTCATGGTGCTATGCAGCCAGGCATGGTGCTGTGAGGCCGCTGAAAGTTCTACATCTTTTGGGCAACAGAAAGTGGTCTGAGACAGTGGGTGGTATCTTGAGCATATAAAAGCCTCAAAGCCTGCCACACACTTCCTCCAACAAGACCGCACCTACTCCAACAAGGCCGCACCTCCTAACGGTGCCACTCCCTTTGGGGGCCATTTTCTTTCAAACCACCACAGTCTGTTAGAGTTTTTAACTTATCTTGGTCCTTTACCCAGAAATAGTGATGGACAGTTAACAGACAATGAAATTGTAAATGTAACAAAATGCTGACAGGCCATTTATTAGTTATTAGGGCTGGAATTTGAGCAATCATGGTAATTACTCAATCTCTATAATAGTTCTTTTATTAGAGAGACATTGCAAAGTCTTTCCTTTAAAATGCAGTTTTTGTGTTCTGACAGGGTCCTCCTGGACCAGTAGGTCCTTCAGGCAAAGAAGGAAACCCTGGGCCACTTGGACCCATTGGGCCTCCTGGTGTGCGGGGAAGTGTAGGAGAAGCAGGACCAGAGGTAAGCTCACAAGACTTTGCATGGAAGACACTGATACAAAGATGGGGCCTATTCAGTAGCATCTGCTCAACTTTGCCAACAAGAATCTTAAGATAGTCCTAAAATAAGCTTAGAAGTAACAACAGAAGGTTACCTACTTAAGAAGTTATTCCAAGTCTTTAAATACACAGTATTTAGAACGTACAAAATGAGAGTTCAAGATACCAAGTCCTTGAATTGCTATTACACTGAGGTCAAATATCCAGCTATGATTGCACTCGTATCAAAGTTGTGCAACTAATGTACTGTTTGAAATTGCGATTGTCTTAGTTTGCTTTCCTGTTGCCACTAAAGACTGTGAAAAAATCAAGTTAAGAAAGGGTTTATTTTACCTCATAGTTCATGGTACACCCCATCATGGTAGGGCAGTAAAGCCAACGAAAACCTGGAGCAAGATGAGTTTGAAAGTTTTCTTTACTGGAAATGACATTCAAGATTTCAATTTAAAGTTTCCAATGACCAATCTAAGGGTATTTAGTATAAGATGATATCAAATAATAGACCATATCAGTTAGTCCCTAGCTTCTCTGTCTTTAGACATGCACCATCAATCTATACACACATGTACTGTGTACATTTAAGTTGCTGTCTAATGTTTTTTTGATCTCATTTATCTGACCCTACCTTCTTAATCTTTATTCCCCCAGTGACAGTGCCATCAATTCAAATATGTATTATTTTTATATAGGTATGTAAGTTTATTCTCATCATAGTCAAGAAAGTTCCCCATTTCTTTCTTTATGAGAAGAAAACAGCTATAAAATTTGATTCATGTGACTCTATTTATTTATTTATTTTTTTTAAGTATACAGTGGTCTGCCTGCATATTTCCCTGCAGGCCAGAAGAGGGCACCATGTCTCATTATAGATGGTTGTGAGCCACCATGTGGTTGCTGGGATTTGAACTCAGGACCTTTGGAAGATCAGTTAGTGCTCTTAACCTCTGAGCCATCTCTCCAGCCCCAACTCTTAATTTACTCTTTTATGGCTCACAGGTTTTAGTGAGAGGAGCCTCTTTCCTTTAGATTAGTGTAACAGGATGTGTGGCGTCATAATGACCACCCAGGAAATCTGTCGTCCATCCAGCCATTTTACTATCATCTGTCTGTCTCCCTATTCTCACTGTTTTGAGAATAGAAAGCTCTGGCATAGAGGTAAAGATGCCTTGCCTGGAGCCTTACAGGGAATGGCAGAGCCAGTCTCTGACACCCAGGGTGTTCTCTCTGCCTGAGATGTGGGCTCCACACCACCTTAGTTACGCGGCTCTTTCAAGACTCAGTTCTTCTTCTGAAAATTCAAAGGTATTAATGGAAAGCACTCAACTTGTAATCTTTGCCACTTTTTTGAGCTTATCTGAGACTTCACATTCCTTCAATTCTTCCTGAACAATGAAAAGGCGAATAGGAACTTCTCCTCAACTTTGTTCAGTACAGAGAATTTTTATATTCACCACCATTCGCATACATACGAAAAGACTTCAAGTCTTTCTTCTTCCTTTGGAGGAGGCAAGAAGCTCCATGTTGGAGGTCTAGTAGCTATTTCCCCAGTATTTACATGGAGACTTACAGAACAAGATCCTACACCCTGGCAGCACTTTTGCCTCCTGCACACAGCTGCTTATGAAGAATTCCAGTTGTATTTTGCCTCAGATTATTTTCAAAAGAATGTAACTCTGAACGTGCTTCGCATGACATACATAAGATCATCAAAGAAGACATCAAAGTCTAAAGTTTGGCTTTAAGCTTTGTTTATCTCAGAGCCTGACTTGTAGATTTTTTTTTTTTTTTTTGGCCCGGAAAACAGCTCTAGGTCACTCCCCATTCTTGCAATGCTATTGCTTGGTGGGCTAGGCCTGCCTGTTTAAAAAGCATGAGTCACCCTTCTTCAGTATCCACAAGTTAGTGTGCTAAGTTGTAGCTGCCAGTGCACTGCAGAGCAGCGGTTTAGTAAAACAAAACCAAAACACTTCCAAATGCCTTCCCAATTGCTCCTTCATTAGGGTCCCCCTGGTGAACCTGGGCCTCCTGGTCCTCCGGGTCCCCCTGGGCATCTCACGGCTGCTCTTGGTGATATCATGGGCCACTACGACGAGAATATGCCAGATCCACTTCCCGAGTTCACCGAAGACCAGGCGGCTCCTGATGACGCAAACAAAACCGACCCTGGGGTCCATGCTACCCTGAAGTCTCTCAGTAGTCAGATTGAAACCATGCGTAGCCCTGATGGTTCCAGGAAGCACCCAGCGCGGACTTGTGATGACTTAAAGCTTTGCCATTCCACCAAGCAGAGCGGTGAGTAGATAGGAGCCTGTATCAGAGAAGCACGTGGTTGGGGTTGAGTTAGTCTCAACTAGCAGCAGGGAAGATTTTTGCAACTTTGTAACTAATGGTAGACACAAAGATAAAACTCTTAACTCTTAACTATAAGAGCTTATAGTGTTGTGGTAGAGACAACTACACGAAAAATTATGGAGTAAAGATAATAGATGGCATATACGATCTAGGTCGTAGTCTATCAAAAACCCAATTTTGAGGAAGTAGTCCCAACACACATATGTACATTCAGAAATGTACATGAATAATTAAAGATGCTTTTTTACCTACAAGATCATTCAGAATTGTAATTAGGTAAACCATTCAGAGATCAGTAGAGTACATGTTTCCCTAAATTATTTGCGTATGGAATCTATTTATTGCACGTTAGTGTCCTGCCAGTCACTCTTTTGCAGTCCTTCCTAGTGGAAGAATGTATAGTGAGCTTTTAAGGCAGTTTGGAATGAAGAAGTGTATCTTCCTTAGTTGTATGACAGTGTTCTAAGTTTTCCTGCTCCAATAATTTTTTTCTTTTCTTTTTTTTTTAAAGATTTATTTATTTATTATGTGCACAGTGTTCAGCCCCCATGTATGCCTACAGGCCAGAAGAGGACACCAGATCTCATTACAGATGGTTGTGAGCCACCATGTAGTTGCTGGGAATTGAACTCAGGACCTTTGGAAGAGCAGTCAGTGCTCTTAACCTCTGAGCCATCTCTCCAGCCCTCCTGCTCCAATAATTTTAAATGATCTAATTAGACCCAGAGTAGTGGTATCTAAAACTGTAAGAATGAGTTTTAAAACGCCAGAATTTCAGTTAACATTTAAATGACGTCAAGAGGGACAACTAAAAATTGTTCCCTCTAAAAAAATATACACTTTTCTTATTAATTGTACAATTTACAATCTCCCTTTTCATTTTCTTAAAAATTTAATTTTTATAATTTATGTGGAATAGCATACACATGTTTATGGACCTACATAAATACATGTGAGTAGATATATTTGTTTGTATACGTATGTGACTTAGCATATTTTATTTTAGAAGTCACTTGGATGTCTTGAGTCTGGAATACACAATCTGGAAAAGTCCCTTTGCAAAGCAGTTAGCATGGGCAAGGCTCCCAGTGTTTATCAGTTGCATTCCTCCCTATATGTATATGTGAGTGGCTGTGCACATGTATGTTTGTGTGTCCACATGTGTGTGAGTGCATGTGTATACACGGAGCAAGTTGACATTAGATATCTTCCTCAGTTACTGGTACATCTTAAATGTTAAGGCTTGCTATTCAACTGAGTCCACAGCGCTTTGTTTTAGATAGTCTAGCTTGTCCGCTTATGCCGGGATTTCTGTTTCTATCTTTCTACATGCTGGGATGGCAAGTAGGCCACCGTACCCACCTAGTTTGTACAGATTTGGGGATTTTGGATCCCAACTAAAGTCCTCGGGCTTTCACGGCGCACACCTTACCTGTTGAGCCTTCGCCCCGTTCCCTCAACAATTTCATTTTGAATAACGGGTCAAATCTCTAGTGATAATTTTAGAGGGTCATCCTCATACTTGAGATCACCTTCACTTAGCAAATATTTCTATCTTTAAAAAATAGGTGAATATTGGATTGACCCTAACCAGGGTTCAGCTGAAGATGCAATCAAAGTTTACTGCAATATGGAAACAGGAGAGACATGTATTTCCGCAAACCCAGCCAGTGTTCCACTTAAAACCTGGTGGGCCAGCAAGTCTCCCGACAATAAGCCTGTGTGGTATGGTCTCGACATGAACAGGGGATCTCAGGTGAATTTATGTTCACTCTGAATTATATATTTTACTTTTTTATTATTTATTATGTTTCTACATTTATTAAAACTTTGCTATATTTTTAACTGGGTTTATTTTAACTGTGCTTACTTTGAAATGATAGTTCTCACTATAAATGCAAAATCTTTTCCTAAATGAGTTTTATCAAGATTAATTAATATGAATTTATAACTATAGTTTTTCCTTTTAGTGGAATGAAATAAATAATCTTTAGTATTAGTTCCTTTAATACATCACTGGCTATGTAGCAGAGTGGGAGGAGTCTTGTCTCAGCTCCAGGACACCTGGGTTATATTTTGAACTTATTAAATTACTAAACCTTTTAAAACCTTATTGCTACTTTGATTTCTAAGAGGGTGGTAAGGCTGATCTCACTGTCTCTGCGAATGCTAGAGCTTAGTGTAGTGTCTAGAAAGACAGTGGTGATGTGTGATAGATACATTCAAGGAATCCCTTGAAACTGGGAAGTATCACACACATTCACTCCTTTTTTCTAAAGAGGTGAATTCTGTTAGGGTTTTTCTGTGTTTCCTTATGTTTCTGTTTCGGTCCAGTGTTCAGAGTTTATCAGATCTTGCGTGGTGTTTTCCATTACAAGATCAGCACCCCGCCCCAGCTTAGCTCCTGTGCTGCCCACCTTGTCCCAGTTAGTATGTTATGGAAGGGCTGGAATCCTGCAGAGTGAAAATGAAAATTTAAATATAAGCAGCTGAAATGTAGTTTAACCAAAAGGATATGTCAGAAATCAAAATAATGCCCCTGGAAGCCGAATTCAACGCTGTGGATGAAAAAGAAAGAGCTAATTGGAAATGGGTTTTGGACACTTGTTGTATAGAAAATTATATTTCTGTATTATGTATGTAACTGTTCAGTAAAATAGATTTATGCTTACACTTAATTCCTATTGTATTCTGATTGGTGAAAAGGCTGAGTTGTATTTATTAAGTATAATGTATATAATATGTATAAAATTAAAGCAGATTTAAAAATATTTAATTTTTCTCAGGGAAATTAAAGTCATTTTTTACCTCTTCTTTGAGGTCATAAGGACACAGGTATTTATGACTATGCATAGATACTTTCCTTTGTATAGGTATAATATCTTAATATATGAAACAAAGTAATATTTTTCAAATATGATTTGACTATAGTCAGTTAGTCCTTTATCTATCTGTGTGCCTGTCATCAATCTGCCATCTCTTTGGGTGGCATTATGAGTCCCTGGGTATGCTGTATCACATCGACTCCTCCTGTTTCTCTAGTTCACGTATGGAGATTACCAGTCACCTAATACAGCTATCACTCAGATGACCTTCCTGCGCCTCTTATCCAAAGAAGCCTCCCAGAACATTACTTATGTCTGCAGAAACACTGTGGGATACATGGATGACCAAGCCAAAAACCTCAAGAAAGCTGTTGTGCTTAAAGGGTCAAATGACTTAGAAATCAAAGGAGAAGGAAACATTAGATTCAGATACACAGTTCTTCAAGATACTTGTTCCGTAAGTGCCTTTGGGAATACACTCTTCTGTAACTCCCTTCCTGTTTTCAGCAAGTAAAGTTACTGAATCTGTCTTAAATTTCTGTGAGTTAAGCTTAAACCCCCAGTCAGAAACTTTTGTGAGTCTGCAATAGAGGAATACTGATTTGCGTGTCTCCTTTCTGCCAAGGACGCTAGTGGCACACTTACTCGAGCTGTTTATGTCACTGCTGTTATAATACAAAAAGCCGCCGTGGGAGGGTGTTGCTGCGCCAAATTCTTAGAAAAATTGTGTATGCCATTCACCTGTTGTCCTGTTGAATTCCAGAAGCGGAACGGCAATGTGGGCAAGACGGTCTTTGAATACAGAACGCAGAACGTGGCCCGCTTGCCCATTGTAGATCTTGCTCCTGTGGATATTGGCAGCGCGGACCAGGAATTTGGCATCGAAATCGGGCCGGTTTGCTTCATGTGACAATAGCCCAGAAACATTGACAACGTGCACAGCCATCGATGACCACCACTGCGGTAATAAGCACTGCCATCCGTGACCACCACCTTTCACAAGAACTTTGCCTGTTTGAGGTTGATCCTGAGACTCTTGAAGTAATGGCTGATCCTCCATCAGCTTTGTACATACGGTCTGAAGTGCCTGGCCTCCTTATCCTTCGGAATATTTATTTTACTTACAATCCTCAAGTTTGACTCAAAATATTTTTCAATACGGCAGTTTAGATTGAAGATGACCAATGACAATGACCACCTTTGCCAAAAAGTAAACTGATTAAGAAATAAATATGTTTTCATCAATTCATTTCACAGTAATGAATAAATTGCTTAGTATTTATGAGGAAACTCTTCTTTGTAGCAGGTAGATTATAGAGGGGGTGAAAACCTCAGCACATGTTGACTTTGCTTGACTGCAGTCTGGAAAGTAGAGAACAGTGCCCTTCCGTGTCCCCTTATTCCCAGATAATCAATGAGAAACGAACGCAAAGTGATTTTCCTTCGTGGCTGAAGCTCTCACAAATGTCATGAGACTGTAATGCCATTACAGGAATTCTTCAAGGAGAATATAATATCTCACATTTCCACGTTCTTAAACAAAATCTTTAAACAACACACAGTCATTGAATTTCAGAAGGAAAGAAAAACTCATGATTGCTTCAGTTTTCCAATTTATTTTGTAAAGACTGATGCATTTCGGTTTTTTTCTCATTCAAATTTAAGAGTAACATTTTCCTATTTGTTCTAATCTTTAAATACTAGTAGAAGCTAGATTTGCGTTTTCTCACGTAAGAAGATATTGAATGCAAAACATTGAGAAAAAGCAATTACCCACATGATTCTCTAAACACACCCCCACAGGGAGACTCCCCTACAGGTACAATCTCATTTTTTTCTGAAGCCTATCACAAAGGACATATCTAGAAACCCAGAGTTGTGACAATCACTCAAATAATAATGTGAGGATTGGAATTAGAACATTCATAAGAAAATATGACCCAACATTTCTTAGCATGAGCTACCTCATCTCTAGAAGCTGGGATAGACTTCTGTTCTTGTTTATACTTTAGATATTGAAAGGTGCTGTGCTTCTGTTGTTATTCCAAGACTGGAGATAGGCAGGGCTGAAATAGTATTACTTTTCTCTTAATGATGGTGCTAAAATGATTTCTATAAAATTTTCTAAAAATAAAGATTATTTCGTCAATGCCATTTGTAAACATAGAACAGTTAAACATCCCATTTCTGAGAGACAGAACATCGTTCCAGGGCCTGTTGACTGTTCCTCTCATACTGTATTTAGAATGCTTTGTATTACTTGCATGTGTCTTAGTCCAGGGCACACAGGTCCTCTTGTGTCTCAAGATATTTTTTTCTTAATTGTGACTCTTTTGCTCCATTGTTATTTCTTACTTAAAAATAAATAGTTTGGGCCTTCCCAAAGGACAAGCCACGCACACAACTCTGGTTATGTATCTCTGCAAAGCAAGGAATTAAATGCACGCTTCTGCCATGTTACTTGTTCTTATTTTGTGAATTCCTTTAAATGGATTAGGTCCTTCTAGTTCCCAATAGTGAAAACCGAGGTCTTTTGGTAGTTAGGTTTATCATTTAATAGAAGCAACAAGTACCTTCCATTATGTCTGCACTGACTTACAGAGAAGTCTGTTGGTAATACTGCCCTCAAAGTTATGAAGACATGAGTGAAGACAGTCTTAGAAAACTCTGGCTAGTGATTGATAAAGAGTAAAGGAAATGAAGATTCCATGGTTGAATAAACCAATACTAAAACAAGCCTCAATGTGTATCAAGTACGATTTTAGCTTGAGCATTACCAGCATTTTATTTCCAGTGTCTATTTCATAACTTCATTTATCTAATTTGATTATTATCTGAGCTCAACATTTTTAATTCGACTATATAACTAAGGATATTTGATATTTTCTTGGATTATTTTTAAATCCAGCCTGTATGAGTTGTACAGATTCATATAAGAAATCCAGAAACACAAATTGATTTTCATTTATTAAAAATACTAATAGTTTCCATCCACAGAAAAACCAGCTCTTACCCAAATGTCGGGAACGCTACTAGAAGCCCATGTATACTACATCAAAGTTTCAAATCTCAGTCTCTGTTCTGGGTACACAGATTTCAGAGAAGTAGATTTCTTTACCTTTATCTCGGATACTAGATAACCGAAAGCAAAATAAGAGGGATAGTGGCATTTCTTTATTGCTAATTTATTAAAAATACAAATAAAGCTCTCTCTAATTAGCTTGAATGAACAAAAGGAAGCAAAGCTAGCAAATGAATGGTGTTTAAAAGAGTCCCAAACTCACAACACAATTTGATAACTTCCGGCTTCGTTCACTGCCATTTGTTCCCAATTTTAAAAAGATTCAGTTGTAAAATTTATAAACATCATCCTTTCCCAAAAAATGGTATTACGGGTCTGTTTTAGTTGGAGATTTTATTCCTGTGATATGACACCATAACCTAAGGCAGCCTGGGGAGGAAAGAGTTTCTCTGGCTTACCATGGCTCCTTGCAGTCCATCTTCAAGCCAGTCAGAGCAGGATCTCCAGCTGGGCAGGAGCCTGGAGGCTGAGCTGGCGCAGAGGGCGGGAGAAGGGTTTCTTATGGCCTTTCTCCACATGGCTTCCTCAAATTTGCCTTTTCATATTAGTCAGGGCTATTTTTCCCAGAGGTAGCATCACTCACCAAAGGCTGAGCCCTCCCACATCAATCATTAATCAAGACAATATCCTATGGACTTGCCTACATACCTATCCTATGAAGGCTTTGTCTCAATTAAGATTCTTTCTTCCTAAGTGATGCTAGCTTTATGTCAAGTAGAGAAAACACTACCGAGCCCAAGTTCAGTATGAAAATACAAAAGAAAAAAACCTGGACAAAGCAGTAGTTGGAGCTATCACATGTTAATCTACTGTAGCTCAAGAGAACCCGTTTTCCTTAGAAATTACAAAGAAATGAGAAGACATTAAGGAAAACCATTAAAAGTTGATTTTGGAAAAAAAAAACCTAAAAGTGGCAATGTCTGCCCTGAGCCATAGACAGTCTGTAGAACATAGGGCATGTCAGTCAGCTGATTTTCTTTCTTTTTCGAATCAAAATAGCCACTCCATTCTAAAGAAACATTTCTTCCTTCTTTGTCAGTGAGTCATTTTTTCAGTTGTTTCAGTGTGTCTGTTCCCTACTGGGACAATATTATCTCAATGTTGTTCCCGAATGGGACACTATTATCTCAATGTTGTTCCCTAATGGGACAATATTATCTCAATATTAACTCAATGCCCTTGCCTGATTTTATCCCTACCTATGCCTTTGGTTTTCATCTGGATATCAGTAGCTTAAAATGTAATCTCAACCATTCTCTTCGGAGCTTGAGATGTTCCCAGTTGCCATCCCTCATGTTTTGGATGCCTTTCCTTTATCTCTTCCTGGCTTCGCCTCCCTTCCCTGCACCCCAGATGATATGTTTACATCCTACAAATTTTCTTAATGCTCTACTTTTCATTTATGAAAACCTATAATGTTTTACTTCATTTTTATGAGTATAGTTACTGTTTTTCTTTTTTAAAAGATACAGGGGTGGTGAGGGGAAGGTCGGTCCCACAAGGAGTGGTGGTACCATGAGGGGCAACCAGTCCCACAAGGGGCCACAGTGGGTCATCTGAGGCCTCTGTAGGGCTGCGGCGGGTCACCCAACGTCTCAGTGGGGTAGGCACAGGTCACCAGAGGCCTCAGCAGCTCCCTAGAGGCCTAGGCTGGTCGGCAGGTGGAGGATCATGGCTGGTGAGAGATAGACAGATATGTATGTCATGCAAAGCGAGAGTTTTGGTATA
>PVIU01026825.1:0-21411 GCA_004026605.1 Ondatra zibethicus | reverse complement strand
TGCAGGAAAATGGATGGAACTAGAAAGCATTATTTTGAGTGAAGTAACCCAGACACAGAAAGACAATTATCACATGTACTCACTCATAGGTGGTTTTTAAACATAAGGCAAAGAAAACCATCTTACAAACCACAATCCCAGAGAATTGAGACAACAATATGGACACTAAGAGAGACTTACATAGATATAATCTACGTGGCAAATAGAAAGTATAAAAAGACAAGATCTCCTGAATAAATTGGGAGCATGGAGACCTTGGGGGAGGGTTGAGGGAGGGAGGGGTGTGGCAGGGAGGGGAGCAGAGAAAAAAAATAAAAAAATAAAAGAAAAAACAGAAAAAGAAAAAAAAAACCTCCATCTTGGGTTCTAGTTCTCAGGAAATGAGTTCCTTTGAACAGTCACCAGAGGGGGCTATGAACCTATACTCCTTCCAGGCTGGTCCAAGGCTGTCAGTGGGTGTACAGAGGATTTCATCCCTCCTGTCATCTTATCATTTTATAAACACTTTCTGAATGCACTGATAGATTCAAACACATGAGAAATCCCATTGTAAATGGCAAAACATACTGCTGAGCACAGCCCTTACCCAGGGAAAGTGAGGGAGGAACTAGGCATGGCAGTGCAGCCTCAGCTACTTGGAAACTAAGGTTTTGTTCGCGTGAGATCATGAATTTTTATTAGATCATCTTTCTTTTCTGTTTGATTTTTGGAAGTTTCATGAATATATACAATATGTTGTGATTATATTCACCACCTCCTCCATTACTTTCTGTTAGACCCTTTCCTTTCCCTATGGATTGTTCTTCCCAATTAGTCCCCCACTGGTTGCACTACTGAAGAAACTGACACCCCCAAGCAACCTCTGACAGTGATAAGTCCTATAAAAGTGGGTGTGGGAGTAGGGAGCATGTTTTGAGAAAGCCTGAGCAATATAGTGAGACTTAGTGTCTCAAAGAAAGAAAGAAAGAAAGAAAGAAAGAAAGAAAGAAAGAAAGAAAGAAAGAAAGAAAGAAAGAAAGGAACGAAAGAAGGAAGAAAGGAAGGAAGGAAGGAAAGAAGGAAGACAAAATGAGAGAAAGGAAAGAAATCTACGTGGATTGGAGATGTAATTCAGGGTTAGAGCATTTGCTGAACATTCAGCGAAGCCAGGGGTTCAATCTGCAGTTTGACAAGTAATCAATAAGACAGGTAATTAACATAGAGGTCAATTTTAAATAACCAAATATTTATGTTACAGAATATCAACAAGTTCAGTTTTATAGCAGAGAAGAAGGAATGATTTAAGTTTTATTCCTGCCCATATATCCAGTAATCACTTTTGATAAACTAGAGGAAGTATTTCTACCTCACTTGTCAAATGGCTTCCTTTCATTTTCTTCTCCAAATCTTATTATCCTGCCCCTTATTTCTTTCCTTTCCTATTTACTATCTTTAAGGCATAACACTGTCAGGTGAGGTTAGAGGTGAGAAGATTTGTGTTAGAGAGGGGTTCACAGAAGATTGTCATGGCCAAGCAAGTCATTGGTGTCTAGACAGTAATTCCAGTTAGAAGAAGTAGGAGGCAGAATCTTTTGCAGGAGTCCACCTAGGAGGCTGGAACACCAGAGAACTTTACTTTTATCATGTTTTTTTTTCTTCCATACTGATCATGAACTGTTAGGCACTTAAGAAACTATTTTCATTAAGTATGTTACAAATAGTTTCTTCTACAGTATTGTTTCATTTTTAACTTTATCATAATTTTGATGGGAAAAAGAAGTTTGTATTTCTAAAAGTTAATTTATTTCTGCTCCTAAGACTTTTATATTATCAATATAAATAGGAAGTCTTTCTTATTCTTATAGCATAAAGCTCAATAAGAATTTCTGAAATAAAGAACAATTTCTATTAGCTCAATAGAACACTAAACTGTCGATTGACACTGAGTTTTGCCTGTCCTGTAAACAAGGGGAGTAGAGTTTCCTTTGAAAGTTTTCATACATTCAGACAAAGCCTTGTTGAGTTTAAGCCTTGAAATGATCTCAACAAAAACTACAGTTGGAGATTTTGCAAGAACATATTTTCATCTTTTAAATGTTATATTTAAACTTTGGAGGTAGAGATAGACCCAACCAAAAGACACATGACTAGAGCCACCTACAAAGAAGACTTCTTGAGGAGGTGCAATGCTGTAAAGTGCTGGTTTGTGGCTTGAGGGCTCCCATCCTCCCATCAGACACAGATTCTGAGCTCAGAACCATAGAAGACCCACGTGCTCTTAACTATGAGGTTCCTGAGTGGAATTCCCATTCTCCTGACTTTCGGTAAGTGTTCTGGACCTACAGAAGAATGATTTTTGTGCCTAATGACAAAGAAAATGTGTCTGCTGCCTCTATTTCTCCCAAACTGCTGGGGAGAACTGGTGTCTGTGAGATTCTTTAGTCTGAGTGTTGTCAGCATGAGCAGCTGCATATTCCACTTGCGAACTTATATACAAGAAGCTCCAGGTTCATTAAGCTTGAGGAAAGTGGGACCTGGGCATCTTGTCTTTGGCTGTGTGATTCTGCACAGCTAAGGAGTAAATTTTAGCAATTTCCTCTTGTCCTGAGCAACAACCAGCACTCAACAGCAGAACTCGGAAGAAGAGTTCAGAGGCATCCAAGAGCCTGACATTTAGACACTTTGATGTTGAATGGTCCAAAGTTGATCTGTTGCTTCTTAACTCCTTAGGTATTGTGGGTGATGCTAAAACTACACAGCCAGATTCAGTGGAAAGTATTGAAGAAGATACTGTACACTTGCCTTGTAGCCACTCCACAATCAGTGGGAGCGAGTACATTTACTGGTACAGACAGGTTCCTCTTCGTGGTCCAGAATATGTGATTCATGGTCTACAGCAAAACACAAGCAATAGAATGGCCTTTCTGGCTATTCCCTCCGACAGAAAATCAAGTACCTTGATCCTGCCTCGTGTCAGCCTGAGCGATGCTGCTGTGTATCACTGTATCCTGAGAGAAGCACACAGTGACAGACAGGGCTGCACCTGTGCAATATCTGCCTGGTGGGGGGGGGAGCAGTGGCATCCTCTAAAGAGGCCTCTACACAGGAATGAGCAGAAGCCCTACAGGGAAAAGAGAAGACTGAGGAACCCAGCAGGGATAGGAAAGGAATGCTGAGCCTGGGCAAGAACAGCCGACAGTAGATAGACAGATGTGCCTGCAGGGCAGCTGATAGCACAACTTCCAGTCCCGCAGAAAGAAGGGAATGAGAACTTCTGACTCTTTTTCATTTGCAAAAAAGTTTATTTCTGTGTAAACTGGAGTAAAAACTGATGAGAAAAATCTGCTGTGGGACAATGGTCTGTACCCTTTCACTTGTATTTTAAATAAATGCTGATTTGCCTGTAGTCAGGCAGGAAGTAGAGGCAGGGCAACGAGAATTCTGAGAAGAGGGAAGTCTTAGTCTGTAGTTATCATCCAGACACAGAGGAAGCAATATGTGGCTGCCTCGCTGAAAAAAGTAAAAAGCCACATGGCTAACACAGGCAAGAATTATGGGCTAATATAAGGTGTAAGAGTTAATAAGAATCCTGAGCTAATAAGCCAATCAGTTTATAATTAATGTAGGCCTCTGTGTGTTTATTTGGGACTAAACAGATGTGGGACCTGGTGGGAAAGAAACCTCGGTCAACAAAAATCCTTTTGGAGCCAGGGAAGAGTCCAAGCTCTAGGACACACCATAATCACTATGTCCTTCTAACATCCCTAAAATGAAAAGAAGCCTCAGCTTTCTTCCATTTATTCTTAAGAAAAAATAGTTATTTTCTGTTGCTCCCTGTGACATATAGTCCAAATAATCAGTTTGTGAAGGAACATATAGTTCACTTTTAATCTGTATTGAAATATTTTTATTATTAAATAAAAGAATAAAAATAATTTTCATTAATTATCAACTTGACATTCCCATCTCCATACATCTTCCTGTTTAACTCCTATAATAACCAGTTGTGATCATTTAAATTATATCCTGACAATCACATTCCTTTGTTGTTGGAGGCTATTTGTTGGTTCCTGGGTGTTCAACCCTGAAATAATCACACAGAAATTATATTATTTAAAACACTGTTTGGCCCATTAGCTCTAGCTTCTTATTGGCTAGATTTTAATCTTAATTTAACCCATTTCTAGTAATCTGTATCACCATATGGCTATGACTTACCAGGTAAAGTTCCCAACATATGTCTCTGGTGGGGCTACATGGTTTCTCTCTGACTTTGCCTCCTTTCTCCCAGAATTCAGTTTAGTTTTCCTTGCTTACCTATATACCCTGCACAGGCCCAAGACAATTTCTCTATTAACCAATGGTATTCACAGCATATAGAGGGGAATCCCACATCAATTCTTTCCATGTTACATGGGTACTCACAGTTACCAAATTTTATTACAGAAATTGGAGGGTAACATATTTTCTGTTGCTTATTTATGTTTTAATTTATAATTATTTGAGGTGCACTCATGTATATATTTCTTTTCAATACCCAAAAAAAGGACTTGATAGTGTGTATGAATAATAGTTTTGCTTACTTAATTTTAATATTTATATTTTCTCTTAGATATTGTTATCAGAATTGTAATTTTGTACACACATATATATGTATATATGTGTGTATTTATACATACACACATAGAGAGAGAGCGAGGGAGAGAGGGAGAGAGAGATTGGGAGGGAGGGAGACTCTTGATTTGTAGCTCAAAGCACCCTCAAACTAGCAATGCTGTTTAGCATCTCATGTACAGCAATACAGGAGTGCACCACCATACCTGGATGAAGTATTTTTTTTTATTATAGACAGAAACTGAGAAGTAAGGTAGGTATAGAATTGGAAAAATAATATACGACATTTTAACAAAGAAAATGCAGATAATCTCAATATATACTGGAAATTCTTTGGCAAAACTCAATATTGATTATTTAATTTTTTTCATAAATTAGGAACAGAAGTGAATTTTCTTAACTTGTTAAGACAACTTCATAAAATCTACAATTCAGTTCAAACTTATTGGAGTGAGTCTAAAGTCACCCCATCCAATATCAGGAAGATGATGAGAATATCCATCCTCACCACTTCTATTCAACATTGTCCTGGAAGAATGGTTCAGTGTAATGAAAAAAAAAAAAGGAAAGCTCAACATCCTTAGTCATCAGAGAAATGCAAATCAAAACGACTCTGAGATTCCATCTTATACCTGTGAGAATGGCCAAGATCAAAAACACTGATGACAACTTATGCGGGAGAAACTTATGCTGGGTAAAGGGAACACTCCTGCATTGTTGGGTGGAAATGCAAGCTAGTATAGCCACTTTGGATATCTGTATGGTGATTTCTCAGAAAATTAGGAAACAACCTTTCTCAAGACCCAGTAATACCACTTTTGGGTATATATCCAAAGGATGCTCAATTGTGCCACAAGGACATGTGCTCAACTATGTTCATAGCAGCTTTGTTTGTCATAGCCAGAAACTGGAAACAACCTAAATGCCCCTTGACCGAAGAATGTATAAGGAAAATGTGCTACATTTACACGATGGAGTACTACACAGCAGAATAAAATAATGGCATCTTGATATTTGCAGGAAAATGGATGGAGCTAGAAAAAATCATATTGAATGAGGTAACCCAGATCCAGGAAGACAAATATCATAGGTACTCATTCATAAGTGGCTTTTAGACATAAATCAAAGAAAACCAGCCTATAATTCATAATCCCAGAGAACCTAGACAACAATGAGGACCCTAGGAGAAACTTACATGGATCTAATGCACATGGGAAGTAGAAAAAGATAAGATCTCCTGAGTAAATTGGGAGCATGGGGACCATGGGAGAGGGTTGAAGGAAAGGAGAGACGGGAGGGGAGCAGAGAAAAATGTATAGCTCAACAAAATTAATTAAAAAAATAAAAGTAAAGGAAAGGTGGATGTATTTTATAGGATAAAGAAAGTGTTGTTCTGCACACAACACAAATGGCACTACTGACAGGAGAACGTGGTAGAAGATCCTTCTTGGTGCAGCCTTGAGTAGAGGAGAAGAGCTCTGTGATCCAACACTGGGATTGGTATGCAAAATGAGAGAAGATAGCATCTTAAAATAAATAAATAAATATAAAAGAAAAAACAAGTCTTTGACTTCTTCCTTTCATATTCGTGTCTTCTTTTTTAATCTTCCATATATTTTATTTTTATTTCATTTATTTTTAATAAGAACTATCTTTTCTCATTTTGAATGTCAAATCTATTCCCCCTCCCTCCCCTCTTCCTACTCCCTCTACCTTCCTGCTTCCCGTTCCCCATTCCACCTCTCATCCACTCCTAAGAGAGGGTAAGGCTTCCCATTGGGAGTCAACAAAGTTTAGTACATTGCTTTAAGGCAGAACCAAGGCCCTCCCCACTATATCTAGGCTGAGCAAGGTATCCCTCCAGAGAGAATGGGTTTCAAAAAGCCAGAAAAACCAGTAGGGAAAAATTCCCATCTCACCTCCAGTGGCCCCCATAGTCTGCTCCTTTAAGAGAGGTTTTGCTGATTCAGCAGAAGCAGGAGAAAACAAACAAACAAAGTGTGGTTTTGAAATGGCAGCTTCCTGGGCCATGCTGCTAGCACAAACTCTGACTGTTTTGGAGGTCCAGCTATGAAGCAATTAAATGGGGTCTGTGAGCAGAGTGCTACAACTTGCGTAATGGCAACACAGACCCACTGTGTGCCCCAAAATGGCGCAATGTACATGGCTCTCAGAGGCAGTGAAAGTGCCTCCGCCATGTTGTACTGGATGGAGCAAGGAGGCAGGGCCTTATTGGCCCTAGCCAAGGTCGCTTAGCATTTAAAAAAAAAGTGGCGCTTCTGGTCAGAAAATAATTACAGATAAAAAATAAAGACAAATTCAGACGGAAAAGACCTCTAAATGGGTCACAGTATTGGGTAAATGTACATAGGCTTGAGAGAGAGAGAAAGGAAAAAGAGTATCAGCAGTTATAATATAAAAGAGTAGCAGACAGTCATAGGTTAAAGGGGTAAAGATAATAAAATAAATATTAAACTTGTAGAAAAAGTAGTAGAGTAAGAAAAATAAGCTACGTAAATATAGAATATACACACAGAGAGACTGGATTATGTATATTATTGTGTTTCCTTTTAATTTTTTGACTGTGAAGGAGCTAGGTACAGAGAGACATTTCATTGTATGGGCTGCTAAGCTAAACCAACATACCACTTTTCAAGGTATCATGACTTCAGAATTTGGGTTTAAGGATTTGCTGCTTTTGAAAAGATGTTTATCTTTTGTTTCCACAGAGGGTGAGAACCTGTGGAATCCATCCAGACTAATGTGGTTTGGTGAACCAAGACTCCCTGAAAGGTCACCATGAACATTCCCCCAAAATTACTTTACACAACAAAAAGCAGGAAACAGTTTGTACAGAACTTTGCCCAAATATTGTTTATAAATGTTTGTTTACATTGAAAGGGTGATATGATATAAAGATATCAAGACTTTGCTTTGGTATGGATCTTGTTCTTTTGATACAAATTTAAGATCAATTTTGATATATATGTATATATATATACATATACATATTTCTAATCTTGATTAAGGTATTGTGTTTGTTGAACTCATTTAAAATGTAATGTAAAATTAAGAAATATAGGTTAATAGAGAGTCATCTATAATAGTCAAGCTTGTAGTCATGTTAGTTAGGTTTTGTAGATGTACAGAGATATATTTCAGATGGATTGATATTATTCATATCTTTCAAAGACTACAGAATATGGCTTTTAAAATATTTTAAGAACTTAGGACTTTTTATGACATGAGTCACATCTGCTCTTGGCAACACCAATCTACTTCAAGAGGAGGATGGGAATTGAAGAGGCACCTTATGGAGTTTGTTAGCCATTTAGGCAAGAAAAAAGCAACTGCTCTTGCCTGGACTGCTTGACTGGATTTTCAGGACCCACAGAAAAATAACTGCTAATGTTGCCTTTGGAGTTCCTGCTCCATGAAAGAATCTGCCAGACATTCTACAGGACACAGAAGAAAGCGACTGACAAATTGCCAATATAGGCAGAACTGTTTTTGAAATTTTCTGCTTTATGGGGAAGTCAACCAGATACTATGGGCCAGTAGGCTGATAATGGGTGCCTGCAATGTTAAAGAAGAACTTTGGGTGACTGTTCAGGCAGTGAGATGTCTCTATTTTAGAGTTTTGGAAGTTGTTTAAAATGCACTTCCTATTTAGTTAGGTAATATTATAATATTCTTCTGGAGTTGAGGAATAGATAGTTATAGTTTTCCTTAGCTATGATAAAAAAAGATAGATATGAATGTTTTGACTGTACTTCTTGCTTGATACCTGTTTTGTTATATGTAATTTTACAATGTTAAAGTTAAAACCTTCCTTTTATTTAAACAGACAAGTTGAAATGGCGAAGGTGGTCTTTCTGTATATGTGTTGCTTTTATTGGTTAATGAATAAAGAAGCTTCCTTGGCCTATGATAGGGCAAAGTAGAGCTAGGTGGGGAAAACTAAACTGAACGCTGGGAAAAAGTAGGTGGAGTTGAGAGACCAGAGGGGAAAGATGTGAGTTGCCAGCTGGAAACTTGCTGGTAGGACACAAGTCTCATGGTAAAATATAAAATAATGGATATGGGTTAATTCTAGATGTAAGAGCTAGCTAGAAATACACTTAAGTGATTAGGCAAGCAAGGTTTTATTTAATACAGCTTCTTTTTGGTGATTTAGAGTCTGGGCAGTGGGGAACAAACAAGCAGACTCTGCCAACAAGAGTGGTCTGATTTATATTGAGGTTTTTTTGTGGGGTTTTTTGTTTGTTTTTTTACATATAAGCATTTTATTACCTCTTTCCTGTTCACTCCCCCTGTGCCTATTCATATTCAGGTCTACTGTCTTTAGTTACTGCTGAGACCACTTACTGTTATCCATGTGTATCTGTGTTACATGTGTTCGGAGATAAGCATTTGAGGCTGGATAAACAATCAAGAGACCAGTCCCTACAGACTGCCAAATCTGTCTTTGAGAAATTATTGATTACTTGCAGTTTTCCATCCAAAAGTAAAAGCCTGTGAAATTTCCCCCATTATTGAATACATCCTCTTCATTTGAAGCCCAAATGCTTTTTTTTTTCAAAAAATTTAAACTTCCTCCCCTTCTCCCAGTCCCCTCCCACTCCCCCACAAACGCTTCTCTCTCCCCCTGCTTCCTAAAGAAGGGGCAGGGTACCCTGCCCTGTGGGAAGCCCAAGGCCCTCCCCCCTCCATCCCGGCCTAGGAAGGTGTGCATCCATATAAACTAGATTCCCAAAAAGCTAATACATGCAGAAGAGATAGGTCCCAGTGCCATTATCATTGGCTTCTCAGTCAGCCCCCACTGACAACCCCATTAAGAGATTCCGGATTGATCATACGCTCATTCAGTCCTGGTCCAGCTGGATTTGGTGAGCCCCCATTAGGTCAGGCACACTGTCTCCTTTGGTGCACCAGCCTCTCCCGGTCCCAATTTCCTTGCTCATCTTCTCCCACCTTCTGCTCTTTGACTGGACCTTGGGAGTTCAGTCTATTGCTCTGATGTTAATGTGGGTCTCTGTCTCTATCTCCATCCATCGGACCAAATTTCTATGGTGATGATCAAGATAATCATCAATGTGACTATGGGACAAGGCTAGATCAGGCATCATCTCCTCTGCTGCCGAAGTACCTAGCTGGGGACATCCCCGTGGACACCTGGGATCCCCTCTAGAGTCAAGACTCTTGCCAATCCTAAAATGACACCCTTAATGTAGATATCTTATTCCCTTCTCCAATATCTACCCTTCCTCCATCTCCACCCACCTACTCCCCGAAACTCTCCCCAGTCCAGCCCTTCTCCCTTCTCCCTCCCTCTCTCCCTTTCACCCCCCCCCACTCCTACCTACACCACTAGTCCAATTCCCGTGCCTCCACCTTTTGCCTGGCGATCTTGTTTGCTTCCAATTTCCAGGAAGATCTATATATGTTTTTCTTTGGGTTCACCTTGCTATTTTGCTTCTCTAGGCTTGTGAGCTATAAGCTTAATCTTCTTTGTTTATGGCTAGGGTCCACTAATGAGTGAGTACATACCATAATCATCTTTCTGGGATTGGGATATCTCACTAAGGATATTGTTTTCTATTTCCATCCATTTGCATGCAAATTTAAGGATGTCATTGTTTTTTACTGCTGAGTAGTATTCTAATGTATATATATTCCACACTTTCTTGATCCATTCTTCCATTGAGGGGCACCTAGGTTGGTTCCAGGTTCTGGCTATTACAAATAATGCTGCTATGAACATAGTTGCACAAATGCTTTTGTAGTATGATGGGGCATCACTTGGGTATATTCCCAAGAGAGGTATTGCTGGATCCTGAGGTAGGTTGATTCCCAATTTCCTGAGAAACCACCACACTGATTTCCAAAGGGGTTGCACAAGTTTGCATTCCCACCAGCAATGGAATAGTGTTCCCCTTACTCCATATCCTCTCCAGCATAGGCTATCATTGGTGTTTTTGATTTTAGCCATTCTGACAGGTATAAGATGGTATCTCAAAGTTGTTTTGATTTGCATTTCCCTGATGCCTAAGGAAGTTGAACATGACCTTAAGTATCTTTTGGCCATTCGAACTTCTTCTGTTGAGAATTCTCTGTTCAGATCATTACCCCATTTTTTAATTGGGGTATTTAGAATTTTAATGTCTAGTTTCTTGAGTTCTTTGTATATTTTGGAGATCAGACCTTTGTCTGATGTGGAGTTGGTGAAGATCTTCTCCCATTCAGTAGGTTGCCTTTTTGTCTTAATGACTGTGTCTTTTGCTTTACAGAAGCTTCTCAGTTTCAGTAGGTCCCATTTATTCATTGTTGCTCTTATTGTCTGTGCCACTGGGGTTTTACATAGGAAGTGGTCTCCTGTGCCCATGTATTGCAGGCTACTTCCCACTTTCTCTTCTATCAGGTTAAGTGTGGTCGGATTTATATTGAGGTCTTTAATCCATTTGGATTTGAGTTTTGTGCGTGGAGATCGATAAGGATCTATTTTCATTCTCTTACAGCGTGACATACAGTTATGCCATCACCATTTGTTAAAGATGTTTTCATTCTTCCATTGTATACTTTTAGCTTCTTTGTCAAATATGAGGTGTTCATAGGTTTGTGGATTAATATCCTGGTCTTCGATTTGATTCCATTGGTCAACGTCTCTGTTTCTATGCCAATACCAAGCTGTTTTCATTACTGTAGCTCTGTAATAGAGTTTGAAGTCAGGGATGGTAATGCCTCCGGAAGTTCCTTTAATGTATAGGATTGTTTTGGCTATCCTGGGCTTTTTGTTTTTCCATATAAAGTTAGTTATTGTTCTCTCAAGGTCTGTGAAGAATTTTGTTTTAATTTTGATGGGGATTGCATTGAATCTGCAGATTGCCTTTGGTAGAATTGCCATTTTTACTATATTGATCCTACCAATCCAGGAGCATGGGAGATCCTTCCATTTTCTAGTATCCTCTGCAATTTCTTTCTTCAAGGTCTTAAAGTTCTTGTCAAGTAGATTTTTTACTTCCTTGGTTAGTGTTACCCCAAGATACTTTATGCTATTTGTGGCTATTGTGAAAGGTGATGTTTCTTTGATTTCCCTTTCTGTTTCTTTATCCTTTGTGTATAGGAGGGCTACTGATTTTTTTGAGTTGATCTTGTATCCTGCCACATCACTGAAGGTATTTATCAGCTGTAGAAGTTCTTTGGTAGAGTTTTTGGTGTCACTTATGTACACTATCATATCATCTGCAAATAACAAAAGTTTGACTTCTTTCTTTCCAATTCGAATCCCCATGATCTCCTTATTCTGTCTTATAGCTATTGCTAGAACTTCAAGCACTATAGTAAAGAGATATGGGGAGAGTGGACAGCCTTGTCTTGTTCCTGATTTTAGTGGAATCTCTTTGCGTTTCTCTCCATTTAATTTGATGTTAGCAGTCGGCTTGCTGTTTTATTGTTTTTATTATATTTAGATATGAACCTTGTATCTCTAATCTCTCCAAGACCTTTATCATAAAGGGGTGTTGAATTTTGTCAAATGCTTTTTCAGCATCTAATGAAATGATCATATGTTTTTTTCTTTCCGTTTATTTATATGATGGATTACATTGACAGATTTCCGTATGTTGAACCAGCCCTGCACCTCTGGGGTGAAGCCTACTTGATCAAAATGGATGATTTTTTTGATGTGTTCTTGGATTCGGTTTGCCAATATTTTATTGAGAATTTTTGCATCGATGTTCATGAGTGAGATTGGTCTGTAATTCTTTTCTTGGTTGCGTCTATGTGTGGTTTTGGTATCAGGGTAACTGTAGCTTCATAAAAAGAGTTTGGCAATGACCCTTTTGTTTCTATTATGCGAAATACTTTAAGGAGTATAGGTATTAGCTCTTCTTGGAAGTTCTGGTAGAATTCTGCATTAAAACCATCTGGTCCTGAGCTTTTTTTGGTTGGGAGGTTTTTGATGAAAGCTTCTATTTCCTCTCATCTTATAGGTCTATTTAAATTGTTCACTTGGTCTTGATTTAATTTCAGTATATGGTATTTATCTAAAAAACTGTCCATTTCTTTTACATTTTACAATTTTGTGGCATACAGGCTTTTGTAGTAAGACCTAATGATTCTCTGAATTTCCTCAGTGTCTTTTGTTATATTCCCCTTTTCATTTCTGATCTTGTTAATATGAGTGTTGTCTCTCTGCCTTTTGATTAGTTTGGATAGGGGTTTTTCGATCTTGTTGATTTTCTCAGGAACCAGCTCTTTGTTTATATTGAGGTCTTTAATCCATTTGGACTTGAGTTTTATGCATGGGGTTAGGTATTAATCTATTTGCATTCTTCTACATGCTCACATCCCATTACGCCAGCACCATTTGTTGAAGATTCTTCATTTTTTCCATGGTTTAATTTTATCTTCTTTGTCAAAAATCCAGTGTTCATAGGGCTACTGATTATTTTTGAGTTGATCTTTTATCCTGTCACAATACTGAAGTTGTTTATCAGCTGTAGTAATTCCCTGGTAGAATTCTTGGGGTTACTTATATAGGCTATCATATCATCTGTGAATATCGAATGTTTGACTTCTTCCTTTCAAATTTGTAACCCCTTGATCTCCTTGTTATCTTATCGCTCTAGTTAGAACATCAAGAACTATGTTGAATAGATATGGTGAGAGTAGAAGCTTTGTCTTTTACTGATTTTAGTGGAATCATTTCTAGCAATAAGAATTGAAGAACACATAAAAAAAATCATCCACTCTGATCAAGTTGGCTTCATTCCAGAGACGCAGGGATGTTCCAACATAAAAAAAAAATCTGTCATTATAATCCACTGTAAAGAAAAAATCATATGAACATCTCATTAGATGCTGAAAAAGCATTAGGTAAAAGCCAACACCCCTTCGTAAGCAAGGTCTAGGAGAGATCAGGGATACAAGGAACATATCTAAACATAATAACAGCAATATACAGCAAGCCAACAGTCAACATCAAATTAAATGGAGACAAACTTTTTGTGTCTTCTTGATGCCCTTCAGTTGTCTTACTCCTCTAGCTAGGACTTCAAGTACTAAAAGGAAATGGTATGAAGAACATAGACAGTCTTACCTGGCTACCAATTTTAGTGGAAATGTCTTGAATTTCTCCTTATTTGGGTTGATGTTGCCTGTGGGCTTGCTGTGTATTGATACTTTATTGTCTTGGGGTGTGTTCTTTGAATGTCTAATCTCTCCAGAACTTTTAGTATGAAGGCAATTTGGATTTGCCAAAGGCCTTTACTGCGTCAAATTAAGTCATCATGTCTATTTTGCCTTTCTGTCAGTTTATATGTTGGATTACATTATTGATTCATATACATAGAACTATCCTTGTATTTCTGGAATGAAACCTACTTCATCACAGTGGATGATTCTTTTTTTAATGTGTCTTGTATTCAGTTAGCATGTATTTTCAAGAATTCTTTCATCTATATTCAGAACAGATATTGGCCTGTAATTTTCTGTCTTTCTTGGATCTTTGTGTGGTTTAGATATCAGGGTAATTAGGTTCACATAAAATGGATTAGACAGATATCTTCTGCTTCTGTTTTTAGAATAATTTGGAGCTGGAATTAGTAAGGAGTTGTTCACCTTCCATAAATTTGTACACTTTGTATACTTTCTGTTGTTTTTGGATATGCACTGATCCTGTGTTTTAATCTTATCTGTTAGCTTCTTTTTTTATTCAAGGAATTGAACCCATTAACATTGAGAGTTATCATGAGCAGTGATAATTGATCCCTGGTATTCATTGCTACTGTGTATATTTCCCTCATTTTTTTGTTTTTTTTTGTTTTGCTAGTCTGAGATTATTAAATTTTATGCTTTTCTTGGGTGTGGTAATATCTTCAGAGTTCCTTCTACCATCTTCTATAGAGCTGGATAGCTAAGTGGATACTGCTTAAATTTGACTTTATCTTGAATGTTTTTGTTTCTTCACCAATTGTGATGGATAGTTTTACTAGTTTTAGTGGCATGGGCTGATGTTTTTCTCTCAAATTTTATGTTACATCTACCACAGCACTTCTGGCCTTTATAGTTTCCATTGAGGTGGTAGTTATTATTTTACTGTGTTTGCCTCCATATGTTACTTTGTCTTTTCCTCTTTTAGTTTTTAATATTAATTATGTTCCTGTAAAGTCACTTTTTGGTTATTATGAATCACCAGAAAAATTTCTTTTCTTGTTCAGTTTGTTTGTTATTCCATATGTTTCTTGTAAATTGATAGGAACCTCTTTTATTTTTTTGGTTAAAGAAATTTTCTTCTTTGATTTTGTTGAAAATATTTCATGTGCCTTTGACTTGGAATTTTTCCTTTTTCCACTATCTATATCATTTTTAGATTCTGCCTTTTCATGGTGTCCCTGATTTCCTGGATATTTTCTCCTAAGGTTTTTGCAAATTTAAGATTTTGTTTGACTGACATGTCCATTTCTTTTACCTTTTCTTCAATGCCTGAAATTCCCTTTTCTATGTCTTCTGCCTTGTTGGTAAAACTTACATCTGAGACTTTGGTTTGACTCCCTAAATTTTTCATTTCCAGTTTTATTTCACTTTGTGTTTTCTTTAGTGATTCTATTTCTACTGGCATGTCTTGAACAGTTTTTTGTTTTCATTTTATTTCACTGTTTGTATGTTTCAAAGATTTCATGAAGGGATTTATTTAAATCATTTGTGATCTTTGGGCAAATTCAAATTATGTATTTTTGATAACCTTAGCTTGTTGTTCAGTTTTATTGCATTTTCAGGGTCTATTGTACTAAGGTTACTGAGTTCTGGTGAAGACATATTGTCATGGCTATTGATGTTTGTAATTTTGTATAGGTGTCTTGGTTTGGGATGATGGTGGTTCTATGTTTTGATATCTTTTATTGCCTTTGTTTAGTGGGTGTTTCCTTCCTTGGATTCTGTTGAACTCCTCAGATCTTATTGAATTATTGTTGTTATTGATTGCCTGGTAGAGGATGCTTCTATGGGCCAATGTATGACATAAAGGAGAAGATGTGGCCTGAAATAAGAGTTTGAGAGTATTTTAAGTAACAAGCTAAGTTGATTTTCTTAACACCTAGAGGTGGGATCCATAGGGATTTGGGGTGTGGTGGGAAGAGGGCATCCTTAAGTAGGTTGCAGTAAGACAAATAATTATGTAATTACATGGAGAGATGGGAGTGGAAAAGTTAGGGACCCTAAAATAAACCAAGAGTTGCAGTGTCCAGTGAATGATGTTGAAGGAGGAAGAGACCTGTAAGCAGGCTGTTACCAGGATGAACATGAGAATGCAGAGATCGTAATGGAGGACAGGAAGAATAGTGTGAATACCTACTTGATTCCTTGCCAATGTGGTCAATGGGATAGAAAGTGTTTTTATGTATTGGAGGGTGGCAGGAAGGAAAGGGAATGGACTGGAGGGGATGCTGAGAGGATCCACAGTAAAGAGAAAAGCTGAGTCTTCTCCAGTATATAGTAGAATCCTGGGGGAATAGAAGCAGAGAGGAAAGACAGGCTCATACAAGTGGTTCACTACAGGGTTGGGATAAAACTGGGATGGTGTAGGAGGTTCTTCTGTATTTGTGTTGCTTTCATTGGTTAAATAAAGAAACTGCCTTGGCCTTTTGATAGGGCAGGACTTAGATAGGCAGAGAAAAGAGAACTGAATGCTGGGAGAAAGCAGGCAGGTGGAGAGAGCTGCTATGGAGCCTCCAGCTGACTCTTTCCTGGTAAGCCATGACTTCATGGTACACACAAATTAATAGAAATGGGTTGAATCAAGATGTAAGAGTTAGCCAATAAGAGGCTAGAGCTTATGGGCCAAGCAGTAATTTAATTAATACAATTTCTGTATGGTTGTTTCGAGTGTAAGCTAGCCAGGAAGTGAGACACAGCCCACTCCTTTTTACTACAGATTGGTGCCTCAACATGGTTGACTGACTCCATGTAAAATCTGAGAGAGCTTCAAAAAGAATACAGAGTTTAACAGCTTTTTGCTGTTTGCTAGCAGGGTACCACAGAGAAATTTTCCTGACTCAGCAGCCGTAAGAAAAAAAAAAAAAAGGAGTCGCACTGTTTTAAAACGCGGCTTCCTAGGCTATGCTGCCACTGCGAATGCCAGTTATAAAGCATTTTAATGACATTTGTGAGACATGGGTGTTTCTGTGCCCACTAGGGTTGGGAGGAAACTGGCTGAGACCATGCCTGTGACTCAGTGCTCTCTGCCTGGGCAAGTGGCAGGATCAGGTTTACTAGGCATGCACAAGCAGGAGAACATGGCAGATTTCTACGATCATACGTAAGATGTTTCCAGGCTGCGCAATGCTCTGCCTGGCAGATTTGGCTGTAACTCAGATAAAAAGCTCATTCTCAGAGTTAAAGTGCTAAGCATGGCTCCTACCTGGTGGCCCCAGAGCTAGCAGAAATGGTATGTCCACCATTTAAAACTGGAGAGAGGCAGAGCCAACATCCAGAGCAGCTGCAACCAAGCTGCTTAGCATTTTAAAAGCTCTTCAAGACAGTAGAGAATTAAGGACAATGCTATAGGACAGATTCAGACATAAAAGACCTCTAAATGGGTCACAGTGTTGGATGGGTATACGTAGGCTTGGGAGAGAAAAGAAAAAGAGTATAGAGAGTCATGAAATAAAGTTAATGCTTTTAAAAAAAGGGTAAAGTCTTTAAAGAAAGAGTACAGATAGTTATAGATTAAAAACGTAAGCCACGTAAAAGTGGAAAATTCACAGAATGTCTGGATTATGTATTTTATTTTAATTTTTTGACTGTGAAGGAGCTAAATAGAGAGAGACATTTCATTGTGTGGTCTGCTAAGCTAAACCAGCATGTATGTTCTAAAGTTATCATGACTTCCAAATTTGGGTCTAAGGATATGTCGCTTTGGAAAAGAGGTTCTTTTGTTTTCACAGAGGATGAGACCCTGTGGATTGCTTCTAGACCAATATGGTATGATAGACCATGCCCCCTGAAAGGTTGCCGTAAACACCCTCAAAATTTACTTCACTCAACTGCCAACTGAGATGAACCTGGCACACCAGATACACCATGAAAGACCTGATTAACAGCTCCCCCATATAGCACGAAGCAGTTTGGAGAGAAAAAACTGTGCCCATATTCCCAAATATTGTTTATAAATGTTCTTTTACATTTAAAGAGGGATATGATATAGATATGAATAATTTACATTGGTATAAATTTTGCTTTATTGATATAAATTTAAGGTCAATTTTGTTTTATATATGCGTTTGTGTGTGTGTGTGTTTTTCTGATCTTGATTAGGGTATTGTAATTGTGTAGTTCATTTAAAAATGTAATGTATAATTAAGAAATATAGGTTAATAGATAGTCATCTATATTGGTAAAGTTTGTAGTCATGTTAGTTAGATTTTCTAGATATATAGAGATTTCATTATATTTATATTTCATTTAAATAGGCATTCTTCATATCTTTCAAAGACTACAGAATATGGCATTTAACGTTCTAATAACTTAGGTCTTCATGACAATGAGACACATCTGCTCCTGGCAGCACCAATCTACTTCAAGAGAAAAATGGGCATCGAAGAGGCTCCTTATGGAGTTTGTTAGCCATTTATGCAAGAAACTGCTCTTGCCTGGACTGTTGCATAAACTGGACACAAAGAAACTGCAGAGAGAGGACTGCTGAACTTGCATAAAGGTGAGATGATCCTTCGGGGTTCCTGATTCATGAAAGAGTCTGTGAAACATTCTGCAGGATACAGAAGAAAGTGACTGAACTGTCTTTGCAATTTCCTGCTTTATGAAAAAGTCTGCTGGATACTATGGGCCTGTAGGCTGAAGATGAATGCCCCAACGGTACAAAATAACTTTGGGTGACTGTCAAGGAAGCAAGATGTCTCTGTCACTTCTAGAGTTTTGGAAGGTGCTTACTTCTCGTTTACTTAGGTAATATTATATCCTTCTAGAGTCTTTGATGGAGTTGAAGAATAGATAGATAGCTATAGTTATAGTTTTACATTGTTATGATAAAAGATAAAATAGATCTACATATTGTAACTGTAATTCTTGCTTTATAACTGTTTTGTTATATGTAATTTTACTATGTTAAAGTGAAAGCCTTTCTTTTTTGTTTAAACAGAAAAAGGGGAATGGGTATAGGAGGTTCTTCTGTATTTGTGTTGCTTTCATTGGTTAAATAAAGAAACTGCCATGGCCTTTTGATAGGGCAGGACTTAGATAGGTGGGAAAAAGAGAACTGAATGCTGGGAGAAAGCAAGCAGGTGGAGAGAGCTGCTATGGAGCCTCCAGGTCAGACATGCTGAATCTTTTGCGGTAAGCCATGACCTCATGGTGAACACAGATTAATAGAAATGGGTTGAATCAAGATGTGAGAGTTAGCCAATAAGAGGCTAGAGTTTATGGGCCAAGCAGTAATTTAATTAATACAATTTCTGTGTGGTTATTTTGGGTGTAAGCTAGCTGGGTGGTGGGACACAGCCCACTCCTCTTACTACACTGGGAAAACTACAATAAAGGACAGCAAGAAGAGTGAGGATGGACTACCTGATTCCAAGACAGGAGCAGCCACCAGGTTTGCAGAGGGAGTGTCTCTACTGGCATTTGACACAAAGGAATGGGTGTGATGGAGGAAAGAAAATTCAGCAAGATTCTCCGTGAATGGAAGAAGAGTGATAGGACAGGCAACTGGCCTGTGCAGGGCTAAGGATGATACCAGGTGAAATGAAATGGAGGGCAGGAAGGTCAGTGAATCTGGACTACCTGCTTTCCAAGCCTGTGTGTATACTGGGTTGCCAGATAGACAGAGTTTGTAGGTATTTGCAGGTGACACTAAGCAAAGAAAATGGGCTAGAAGCAGGAGGTCTTGGAAGATCCATGAGAAGGAGGAATGCTGGTTTTATTGCAAGACTTTACAAGTTTTTCAGGAAATTCACCACTGCTATTCTATCAGTAAATCACTGGATGCTATGAGAGTAAGCCAAATCAATGTTGCCATGCTTAACACCAAATTATGCCCAAGAACTTTCCTAAAAGTAGCTATGTGTATTTGTGATTCCAGGCAGACTTCTCTGGAAGGTAAGATGCAAGTACAAAAACATCACATCTGTGTTGTCAGCAAGAACTCACTGAAATAGAATAAAGATTGCCTGTATGCAACTAAAAATCCATGAGAGAGCTGGAAAAGCCTTTTCCTGGATTCTTTTAAATACAAATATTGACTTAAGTATCTGTCTCCAAGAAAAAGAAGAGTTGCTTGATGTATGATCTCAGCATTCTGTGATATGGGAGTGAGTTAATAAATACAGTTCTAAACAGAAAAAACATTACAGATACAAACACACACACAAACAGAACACATCTCACAAATATTTATATATAAAAATATCACATATATACATGTATATCTGAAGAACTACACATATGTTATGTTATATTTAAAGATAAGAAACAGCTTTGCTAGTGTGTACAATTACTGTTCCTGATGTCTCAGTACTAGAAACTATTTTATATAATATATTGATGTTTCATGTGTCTGAGTCCCTCATTAGTCAGAGAACACTTAACCAAAGGCCTCACTGATTAAGGATGCAACCACAAGGTGGTAGTAGACCTCAGTTACTAGGGAGTATACAGAGGACTCACTTTCTTGTATGCTAGTTGTACAAGCTTAGGGCGTAAGCACAGTTTTTCTATCAGTGACTGAGTGGCTGAATCAAGTGGTAGAATTGTTACGTGGAAAGAACAACACCCCGATAACTGTCACTGACCTGCTTGGCCTTAGAGTCTATATTGGACCTTAATTTAATTGCGAGAACAATGAAGACACGTGTTCCTACTTTATTCCTGTTTCTTTGGCTGCAGTGGAATGGTGAGTTAAGATTTTAAAGTCACAGAATATTCTGTGGGCATTTCTGAGACATCTAGGAGGAATTCTATTTTATTCAGCTCTTCTCTAGTTACTATAGAAACTAAGAATTCTGGAAAATTATAACCTGACAACCATTCTCTTTTCTCTCCATTTTTATGCCTAGAGGTGAGCTACGGTGAGCAGGTGGAACAGCGTCCTTCAATCCTGACCATCCAAGAGGGAGCCAGCACTGTCATCAACTGCACATATGTAGACAGTGCCTCATCCTACTTCCTTTGGTATAAACAAAGACCTGGAACACATCCTAAGCTCATTATTGACATTCGTTCAAACACGGACAAAAAGAAGGACCAAAGACTAATAGTTTTACTGGATAAAAAAGGCAAACAGTTCTCCCTGCACATGACAGACACCCAGCCTGGAGATTCAGCGATGTATTTCTGTGCCACAGATACACACTGCTCCCCAGGCACCTGCAGCCTGTCCTCAAACCTGCCATGGGGCCTGGAGCCCCATCCACATCCTGTGTCACAAGCCTTCCAGTGCACCATTTGTCAGTTGTTAGTTGCAAGTGCCAACTATAGTGTAGACATTAAAAAATCTAGCTAAAAGTGAGCTTCAAGTCACTCAAAACAATTTAGAAAATTTTTTCCTTTGTTTTTTTAAAAAATTTATTTAAATCATCTTTCTGGGTTTGAAAGCATACACAGAACCTCCTGGAAGTTGGAAGCAAACAAGATCATCAAGCAAAAGTTGGAAGCCAGGGGGCGGGGATAGAGCTGGGAGGTAGGGGAGCAGGGGAAGGGGAGAGGGGGAAGGAGAAGGGAGAAGGACAGGGGAGAGCTTGGGGGAGTGGGAGGGTGAAGATGAAGGAAAGGTAGACATTGGAGAAGGGAATAAGATGTCTACATTAA